>JAJLWI010000043.1:0-104803 GCA_030674215.1 Kodamaea nitidulidarum
ACTCACTACTCACTCACTTAAATATATTGTAAGTTCACTCACTACTCACTCACTTAAATATATTGTAAGTTCACTCACTACTCACTCACTTAAATATATTGTAAGTTCACTCACTACTCACTCACTTAAATATATTGTAAGTTCACTCACTACTCACTCACTTAAATATATTGTAAGTTCACTCACTACTCACTCACTTCACTCGCTTTGCTCGTGAAGTTCGTTACCTTACTATACCCTCCAAACTCTATCTCTATCAGAACAACTTGACGAATTGGAAAGGGTAACCAGTTCCCTTGTGTCCAAACACAGAGAGAAACGCGCAGTACGTTAAAAACACCAACACACCAACAACACCCACAGCAATAAAGTGGACTGAAGGTGCCTTTATCGTAGGAACCCTCTTAACTAAAAGAATGACAAGCAAACTCAACAAACCGTAAAGGAACGACACAATCTGTGTCTCCACCCCAAACTGCAGCTGCTGACCCGGGGCAATATATTCAACATGGCCGTTCTGGTGCTCGCGCACATATGGCACGCCTCTAATCTGGTTAAACATGTAGCCACTGGTGAGTAACAAGACCGCAATAAGTGACAAACCGCACCACAATGTCTTGGATACGAGAACAGCCGTAACCTTCTTGTTGAACTTCTTGAGCAAGAGTACCATGGAGAACGTAGTCACAGCATTGATAGCTATTCTTGCGTAGTTGGGTGGAATATGCTCAGTAATGGTGAAACCAGTGACCTGCGAAAGGAAGTCCATCAACAAAGCTTTGTGGCTACCCTGGTAGAACTGATAATCGACCTTTTCGGAAATAAAGTTATTGGCTGTCTTGACAGCAGACGGGGGGAAGTAGAACACCTTGGGAATGTTGTCTAGTTTGAAAATCAGGAAGAACTCCTTCGATTGCATGAAATCAGAGCTCATGAAATAGATGTTCTTTGGAGGAATACCCTCGTGTTCAGCAGTCAATTGCGCGTGTGACAATCCATTTGGATGTTCGTAGTGCCAACTGTATGCAACCGTCTCGAAATCTGGCTTGAATTCACGACACAACGCGCAGTTGATCTGGGGTGAGTCTGTGGCCAAGTACAAGACAATATGGTAGTCTCTCTCACCATTCAACAAATCTTGGTAGTTGTTGTCGTTCAAAACAATGATATTGTTGCCCGACTTTTTGGACAATGCGTTCAATTCGGCAGTGGAGAGCCCAGCAATAGCTGTACTGACCACAGCAGCGAGGGCTGCGAATACTCTGCTAATCCTCATGTTGTGGTGTATTTTTCAACACGTCAATGGAAATAGTATTAGGTAAGCGCAGAACCGGGCTTAATTAGTCACGTGGATGTATAATGAATATCTTTGAGAAGTTGTATAGTGGGTAGTTTGGATAGATGTGTTTAGTAGGTTGTTCAGATAGATGTAATAGTTTAGTAGGTTGTTCAGATAGATGTAATAGTTTAGATATATATGTTTATTCAATCACTCATTTAGTGTTCTATATATTCACACGTTTAGTTATCTCTATTATTTACTATTTAGTATCTATTATTCACTCTTTAGTATCTATTATTCACTCTTTAGTATCTATTATTCACTCTTAAGTATCTCTATTCAATCATTCCTCCCATTTAGTCATCTCCATAATTTTCTTCACTCACTCACTCGCTTTGCTCGTTCACTTCTGTATATCTATTCTCAGACTAGACCCAATCTCAACCAAACAGGTGCCTTCTCCAGCCTCAAACCGTTCCACCAATAAAATATACTCTCCAGGTTCATCCAACTCCACATCCACATAGGTCCCGAACAAGCTGTCGCTCCACCGCGAGTTCACCTGCACAGTCTTTGCTGGAGCTTTGAACACCGAACCGCGCATAGCAGGCCGATAATCACTTGAAGACTCGAATTTTCGGGCGTCGTAGTCGTTGAAGTGTTTTAACACAAACGTAACCTTTGTATGGTGGTTCCCTACAGCAAAGAACAACTTGAAGCGGTTGCCGCCGTTCCATTCAAACCTCTCGGACCTGGTGAATAGCCCCAAGGAATGTGCAATTTCCTTAATCTCAATGTTTTCTCGCACATTTGCGTGGTTGACCACAAGGATGTAGTCCGCAGGTGCCTGGATCTGCTCGTACGTGGACAATATCATCTTGTAAAACCCCTTTTTAAGAACTGGCAACTTCACCAACACCCCTCCTTGTGTGTAGTTCTCGCAAATGAGCAACTTGGACTTATCGAAGTTTCGGAGCCGGGTGTTTTTTTCACTGCTCTCGCAGTGGAACATGTGCAATGAAACCAATTGTTTCGATCCCGTGTATAATGCAATCATACACCCTTCAACAGCACCCTCCTTCACCTCTAGAACATACTGTGGATTGTCAGTAAAAGTGGAATACGTCCAGTTTCCACCACCACTGGTCCACATACCTCGCAACTCCGGCTGCACCAGCAGGTATAGGTACTTGGCCTTTGTGAGCGCCATATTGGCCACGTTACTATATGCCGTGAGCGTAAAGTTGCATTCTTGAGTCGAATTGACGACCACGGTGTATGGTTTACCCGGTTCCGCAGTGATTTTCACCAACAAGTACTTGTTCTTGGAGTATTCGCTGCCCGAATTCACGCAGCGGTACTGTGTATGTGAAAGAACGCGGTCATTGCGGGTCTCAAACACAAGGAGCTGCGTGAGCTGGTCGATATTGAAGGGTAGATGTGGTTCAAGCAATAGCCACACTTCCTGGGGAGTGCTGGTTGTGTTGACAAAGGAGTACTGGGGGAGCTTGCAATACTGTGTGCCAACGTTGCCCGGTCTGTATACGATCGCGAGGCTTGATTTCTCGCGGAACAAGTGTTCCGGGTTCCAGTTCACGTAGAGATGCCTGAAGTAGTTCATATTCTCCATCTTCAAAAAACGCTTGCACGTCTGCTTGCCTTCTATCCACAGGTTTTTCAAAACAATCACGTTGGTCTGTGGGTCGTACGCGTGGACCGAGTAGTCGTGTTCGGAAATCAAGTTGAGCTCACCAGCGAGCTGTTTGGTCAAGTTGGCCGTGCCGAGACCGAGGAGCACCTCACCATGCTTGTACATCTGCCATAACTCGATGAAATTCTCGGGGAGCCTGTAGTTGTTGATGGAGATGATTTCTGGGATCCAGCCCGTGAGCACAAACGTGTCTATAGCCATGTTGGACCCGATAAACTTGTAGCCATGGCCCATGATCTTCAAGAATGCTTTTTCGATCAACGCAGGCCACAACAATTCGTCGTTAATGCTGGACTTGATGATGAGGTTACGATCTGGATTGTTGTGGATGTGTGGGAGAAAGTTATCTATGGTTACTAAACGTTGTGCTCCGTTGAAATGAAGCTGTATACGGTATTTGGTGCTCTGTCTGTGAGGTGAAATCAACAGCAACGGGAAACTATGACGTGTGTCTACGATTGACAATAACAGCGATACGAACGAGCAGTTCTCGAGAATGTCCTGGTATAAGTGCAAGAGCTGATTCTCGCTTGCAGTCCAGTCTTTCACCTCGGCACGCTGGAACAGGGCGTCCACGTGGTCGGGGAGCTGTCTGCATGTCTCGTCATCGTCTGTGTAGAATTCCTCGTTGACGAAAATTGGGTCTGTAGACCTGAGATTGTTTGAAAAGGGTACCACAGGGAAGTAGAGCTGTTTTCCAAGCTTGGAGTTAAGCCAGGTCATCATTTCCGCAAAGGAGAGCCCTGTACGTAGCGTTTCGTGTAGTTTGAGTGAAAAACTAGAGAGTGTAGGTAGTTGTGGGGGTGGCGATTTTGATTTTGCCATCGCATTGAGGATCTTGATACTTTTGATGCATTCTTTGTTGGCTCGAGGTAGATCTCCCATGCTTGCGTAGAAATGTGCATAGTGTATGTGGTTGAGGTAGTTATCAAGGGACATATGGTGTGGTTATTGGGTTGACAAACAGCGAATGCTTATGATTAATGGTTTGGGGTAGGATTCAAGTGATTTGGGTCGGGAGTATTTGGATCAGGCCTATATAGGTCGGGACTATATGGCTCAGGACTATTTGGATCAGGAATATTAGGGGGATATTTGGGCCAGGGAGATTCGGACCAAGTAGTGGTTTCAGGTAGGGATGTTCCTATGAGCAAATCATTTATTGGAAGCTCAGTTTTTATCAACTCCGGATTTTATTTTTGGACTGAACGAACTGAACGAGCAAAGCGAGTGAAGTGAGTGAGTGAGAGAATAAGCATCAAATTGAGGGACTACTTGTTTAGTGCACAAACATATATATAGATGACGAGTGAGTGATTAAGTGTAGATGACGACTGAGTGTGTAGATAACGACTGAGTGTGTAGATAACGACTGAGTGTGTAGATAACGACTGAGTGAACATTATATAGATAACAACTGAGTGAGTAACATTGTATAGATAACAACTGAGTATACAAATATATAGATAACCGAGTAAACATTATATCTATCTCAAAAAGAGTTCATGTCGAGTCAATAAACAATATACAGAAAAGACTAACCCCAATTGAACATCTTATAAATGTGTACATTACATTGACACGTTTGGTTATAAGCATAATCCCCTTTAATTTGTCAATATCTTGGGACCTTCAAGACCAAGAATACATGGGCCTGTACCAAGCCTGTATGTGAATATCTAAGCACCTTCTTGAATCTAATAACACTTCTGTCCAACACCTCGACTTTCCGTTTACAATCTTTCTTCAGCCACTATCTACATTTCAAATTTGTTTACTCGTATTACACATATTCACTACTGTTTTGGTGCTGCTGTTTACTACTCATTTTACTATTAGTTTTACTACTCATTCCACTGTACTTAATGTAAGTTCGCCCACCTTCACTCTCTCACTTAAATCGCTTGGCTCGTTAAGTCCATTCACTCTAAGTCCATTCACTCTAAATCCATTCACTCTAAGTTCATTAACTCGTCAAGTCCATTCACTCTAAGTCCACTCACTCGCTCACTCACTCACTATATTTACTTCTTAATTTAGTGTTTACTCACTCACTCACTCACTATGTTTACTTCTTAATTTAGTGTTTACTCACTCACTCACTCACTATGTTTACTTCTTAATTTAGTGTTTACTCACTCACTCACTCACTTCACTCGTTCAGTGAGTTCGTTCGTTCGAATTAAAAATCCCTTCCCCAACTTTATCAGCGCAAATCACTGGTATACACACCCAAATAACTTCACAATCCCTCACAAACGTTCCCTCACAAACGTTCCCTCACAAACGTGCCCTCACAAACGTGAATCAATTCCATCACTACCCACTATCCTCCCGTCTTCTCGAGTCCAATGGGCCTCAAATATCCCCTTCTAGCTACGATCTTCCTCATCAGGCTCTTTAATGCACTCACAATCACCACATACTTCCAACCCGATGAGTTCTTCCAGGCCCTCGAGCCAGCACACCACTACATCTTCGGTTATGGGTACATAACGTGGGAATGGCGCGAGCACCTTAGACTGTCGCTACACCCATTACTATACGCCGCCGGTTACAAAATTGCACAGATAGCAGCATGCGGAAACGCCCAGCGCGAGCTCAGGCTCGTATTACTCGCACCCAAAATCATCGGTGCAGTTATCGCTTCAGTAACGGAATACGCAATTTACGAATTTGCACTCACATACAGTGGAAATAAATCGGTGGCAAAATATACCCTTGCACTCTCGCTTTTAAATCCCTTCAACTGGTACTTCATCACAAGATCCTTTTCCAATGTGTTTGAAACCATGTTTGTTGTTCTCGGACTTTGCTACTGGTGGGACCTGAGCTACACTAGTTACTGTACAAGCTTAATTTTTGCAAGTCTCAGCTGCATAGTACGCCCCACAAACGCAATGTTGTGGGCGTATTTGGGGGCCGCAAGGGTTTTCAGTCTGCATAAAAAGGCCAGTTTAGTGGTGTTGGCAATAATTGTGGGAGGCACCTTGGTGGCCCTCACAGCCGCTGCGGACTATATATTTTATGGCCGGGTCACTTTCCCAATTTACAACTTTCTCGAGTTCAATGTGGTGCGCAATTTGTCTGTATTCTACGGCAGTGCCCCGTGGCACTTCTACTTGCTGCAGCTGATCCCGCTCATGATGATGGCGTATTTGCCACTTTTAGCTCGCGGGCTCTACAAGATGCGCACAAACACACTCGTCCATGCTAGCGTGGCCGTTGTGTTGGGTTTTTCGTGTATTAGCCACAAAGAGTTCCGCTTTATCTATCCGTTGCAGCCGGTGATGTTGATGGTGTGCGGCTTCTCACTAGACGAGATTGTTAGAAAGAAATGCGAGAGGGAGGAATGTGAGCCTGATGCAGCCGTGCGTACTTCTGGGGTGTCGAGATATACGAATGAGTCTAATTTAAGAAAAAGGAATGAAAAAGGGCAAAGGATGGAAGGTGAAGGAGGTGAAAAAGATGAAAAAGATGAAAGAACTGTGAATGATGAAAGTGGCTCACACATGACTAAATCGACAAAACACTCCAATAACACACATACATGGGATTTCCACCACTTTTCGCTTTGGTCAATCCCACTTGTTCTCCACATTCTCATCGCATACTTCTTTACACGTGTAAACGAACGTGGGGTTGTGGACATCATTTCTGCATTCCGCGACCGTGGTGTCTCGGATGTCGGGTTTCTAGTGCCGTGCCACTCGACGCCCTGGCAAAGCCATATCCACGACCCGGCCGTGTCGTCGTGGTTCCTCACGTGCGAGCCCCCACTCCATCTTGATCTGGGGAACGAGCGCAATGTGCGCGACTACAGGGACGAGTCCGATCGGTTTTTCGATGATCCTCGTACATTTTGGGACTCTTTGTCCTTGCATCCCACACGCATAGTAGTGTTTGAGCCCATGGTTCAGTTTGCGGAGTCTTTGGAGGGGTACCACGAGTGTGAGCGGTTCTTCAACAGTGTATTTCACTGGGATGACCGCAGAAGGGGGCTGTTGGTAGTTTATTGCAAGAGTGAACTTCACGAGCGAAGCGAGTGAAGTGAGTGAGTGAGTCAATATAGAATGAGTGAGTCACCAAATGGTTGTAAAAGATATGGAGAGATAGGAATAAGGATTGGGGATGTGATGTGATAGCTTTGATTTTAATGAATTATGAATGGGTGAATCATGAATGGGTGAATTATGAATGGGTGAACCATGAATGGGTGAATTATAAATGGGTGAATTAGGGTGAATGCGACTCAGAGTAGGGTGTGCAGGAGGTTATGGAATGGAAATGAAGACAACATTGTGTGACTGAACCGCCATCTAGTCATACTAGCTAGCACTGGTATGACTAGCAATGATAGGATTGGAATTGATATGATTAACAGATATGACTAGAAATGATCTCATTGAATTGACTAGCATTGATGCGACTAAAAATGATATGGCTAGATTTCATACGATTAGTATTCACACTTATTGCGGTACGGGTGTTTAGGTTTCAGCTACATCAACGTTAGCTACTCAACGGTTTGGCTACGTCAACAGTTTAACTACAATGATCTAGCTATGATAATCGCCGTGCTATGATGGTGAATACCCATTGCTACATAGTGATGTTCTATGATGGTGAGTACTCGTTGCTACATAGTGATGTTATATGATGCTATGATCAATACATGATATGGTTACTATCCATACTTAGCAATAATCATTAATTCGGATTCAATATTTTACCCCTGCCATGGTGTAAGGTACTGGAAGTATAAGACTACTCTACTACCAGGACTGTATGCAGTCCTGATCTATGATGAGGTTGACAAGAGAACTAAGTCCGTAGTTACTTCAGACTGAGGCAGTATGTGGCCTAGAAGCACGGACGCTACGGATCCGTGTCTAGAGACGTTTCAAGACTCGGCCCAACCGGGGCCAAAAGTCTAGGCCTGAAACGTTCAGGTATAAATATGTCTTAGTTAGCCTTCTTTGAATAAACAAGTATCATACAAGCTATTCTCTGACCTAAAGGGTGGAAGCCCTGACACATGGTAATATGTAACATGATGTCTCAAACATGTTTCTTAATCCGGAAATTTCAACCATGATGTCTCAAACATTGTGTTATTTGTATTTGCTATTAAATCTCGACCAATACTACCCCATCTTATACTACTCCATCTTGTACTACTTCATCTCATACCACTCAATACTATACCTCAATACTATACTACCCAATACTATACCACTCAATTCCATCCTACCCCACATCACACCCTTCATAATCTCCCATCTATGCCACAAAAAAACCCTCACCCTATGTCCCTCGGACTTAGACAGCGGAAGCCAGCATTCAAACTCCGATGTTTCTCTCCACCCCATCTTATGGCGACTCCGTTGTTTTTTCCGAGAGGGGAACCTTTTTGTGCCCCGAACTTGCATGGCTAATCAGGGGTTAGAGAATCAGTAGTCTAAATGATAAGAGTTGTGTTCAAAAGGAAGCTACCCAGCATGAGTCCCTGCAGTGTGTACACATCGGACCAGTGTCGTCCACGTGTATCATGCCATTATGTACCAAACGGTCATGTGCGTGGCCTTATCACTTGTGTCCGTGCGGAGTCACCTGATGGCTAAAGTCCGGCGCTAAACTCCAATTTTTTTTTTCAACTGGGGGGAAAGCTGTTTCCCAGACACCGAGCTACGCGGAACAGTAGCCGGTCACCCAACAAAACACCTCCCCCTCATTATCACCCGCATAACGGGCATGCAGCTGCCGGTCTCTGCTCTAAAGTCCAAAAAATGAGGGTTTTTGTACCCCGTTAGGCATTGTGCAGGAACATGATCACCTGTTGCAAAATCAGTATAGACCCGAAAATGCTACGACACCGAAAAGTATAAATGTACTCCTATCCCCGACTTTTCTCATCAATTTTCAACAAACAATTCAAATGTCTATCCCAACTACCCAAAAAGCAGTCGTCTTCGAAAAGAACGGTGGTCCACTTATCTACAAGGACATTCCTGTCCCAAAGCCAAAGCCTAACGAGCTTTTGATCAACGTTAAGTACTCCGGTGTCTGCCACACTGACTTGCACGCTTGGAAGGGTGACTGGCCTTTGGACACCAAGTTGCCTTTGGTTGGTGGTCACGAAGGTGCTGGTGTCGTTGTTGCCATGGGTGAGAACGTTGTTAACTGGAAGGTCGGCGACTTGGCTGGTATCAAGTGGTTGAATGGCTCGTGTATGAACTGTGAGTTCTGCCGTAAGTCTGCTGAATCCAACTGTGCCGACGCTGACTTGTCTGGTTACACTCACGATGGTTCTTTCCAGCAGTATGCCACTGCTGATGCTGTCCAGGCTGCACGTATTCCAGCCGGCACCGACTTGGCGCAGGTCGCCCCAATCTTGTGTGCTGGTATCACTGTCTACAAGGCATTGAAGACCGCCGATCTCTCTGCCGGCCAGTGGGTCTGCATTGTTGGTGCTGGTGGTGGATTGGGCTCTCTTGCCATCCAGTACGCCAAGGCCATGGGTTACCGTGTCATTGGTATTGATGGTGGTGACTCCAAGAAGAAGCTCGTTGAGTCTTGCGGTGCTGAGGTATTTGTTGACTTTACCAAGGAGAAGGACATTGTCTCTGCCATTAAGGCTGCTACCGACGGTGGTCCACACGGTGTCATCAACGTCTCCGTCTCTGAGGGTGCTGTTGCTCAGTCCTGTGAGTACGTCAGACCAACTGGTACCGTTGTTTTGGTTGGTTTGCCAGCCGGTGCCAAGGTTGTCACCCCAATTTTCGACGCCGTTGTCAAGTCCGTCAGCATCAGAGGTTCCTACGTTGGTAACAGACAGGACACTGCTGAGGCCATTGACTTCTTCTCTCGTGGTTTGATCTCCTGCCCAATTGAGATCAAGGGCTTGTCCGAGTTGGAGAGCATTTACGATGATATGTCCAATGGTAAGATTGTTGGTAGAGTTGTTGTTGACACCTCCAAGTAAGTTAGAGTGTGTATGTGTTATGATATGAACGTTAGGGAAATGTAAGAACGAGCGAACGAACTTCACGAGCGAACGAACTTCACGAGTCAACGAACTTCACGAGCGAACGAACTTCACGAGCGAACGAACTTCACGAGCGAACGAACTTCACGAGCGAAGCGAGTGAAGTTACTGAGTGATTGAGTGACTGAGTGACTGAGTGACTGAGTGAAGTGACTGAGTGACTGAGTGAAGTGACTGAGTGACTGACTGAAGTGACTGACTGACTGACTGAAGTGACTGACTGACTGACTGACTGACTGACTGACTGACTGAACAATCATTAAAGATGAGATGATGGAGCGAACGAACTGAACGAGCAAAACGAGTGAAGTGAATGAGTGAGTTAAGACTAAAGACGAGATGAATGACAAACACTAAAAAGGAGATGAATGAGCGAACGAACTGAACAAGTGAAGTCAGTGAGTGAATTAACATTGAGGAGGAGATGAACGAGGAAGTGAACCAAGATCGAATGAGTGAACGAACGAGCAAAGCGGATGAGTGAACATGGGTGAACTGAATGTGTGACAAAACTATACAGATATGAGTGAACTGAATACACTGCAGACCCTCTAAAACTAAAAAACGACTCTAGATAACGTTTGCAGCCAAGGTTGGTTGATGTTTTCACTGCAAACTAGTGTATACACCCGATATTGTCTTGCCTTTGCTCGGAGGCACATAACGAGATATAACCGTACAAGCCGATCGTCCCAAAACAATCACTTTAAAAAATGCTCTTGGGACAGTTACGAACATGGGAATAACGGGACTACTAAGATGATCATAGTGGCATAATAGCACCATAAGTTACGATGATGGGATGCGCTTTTTCAAAGATCAATTGAAAGACTGAAGGATTCTTCGACTCCTATATAGCATCAGGGTTCAAGTGCGGCAGTACAAAGAGGGGAATTTCGGACTTTAGCATTTTTGGAACACAAAAGGAGAGGCATTAAATCGTAAACCATTAGCTGTCATTGTAATGATTATATAGTGAAGGAGAGAGGTAAGCTTAGTTTGGGATAAGTCGTGTCTGTTAGATTGAAATATGAAAGCATAGTTTTGGGCTAGTCGTGTATGTGAGATTGAAATAAGTTGTAGCGTAAGGGTAGTTCTACAAATTTTGTGAAATTTAGTAAAAATTTAGATAAATTGAGAACAGGTAAATTAGTTCACTGAGTAGGAGCCAGTGAGTCTTGGGGCATCAGTATTAAGTATACTTTTCACAAGAGGACAAAGGTCCAGAGAATGGTGTTGAAATACTGATCAGACAAAAGTTAGGCTGCAGTTGTATCTTCTTCCATTTTTTCCAAACCTCGTTCTCTCATTTCCCACACATTATTCTCTCAATTCATTCTTCCGATCATTGCTCTCTCATTCTCCAAACTTTCTCATTCTTTCAAACATTATTCTCTCACTTCCTCTCCAACCATTATTCTCTCTTTCCTTCCAAATATCTATCCACCCCCATTCCTCTTTCTCATACTCATCTCTTACTAATATTCCCTCTTTCTCATACTCTTCTCTTACTAAAACCCTTGTTCCAGCATCTCATTCCTTCGATTCATCTCCTCTGCATCTTTCTTCATCTTCTCCATCCACCTCCTCACCAAACTTTCGTTTTCTGCCTCAACCTTTTTCACCCTTTCAGTGAGGACATTTAATTGTATCTGATTCATCAAAGCCTCATCATTCACAATTTCTATCGCTTTATCCTTCTCTTTCAACTCAAGATTTAAATTACGTATGCGTGCATTGAGCTTCTCATTGGCCTTTTCTAGAGCCTCAATTGTGCTATCTCGTTGTCGTATCTCTTTCTGCAAACTCTGTGACTTCATCGTGGACTGATTGAGCTGTGAAATCAAGCTTTCTACCTCGTTCCGTAGCTTCCCAGCATCTGCATTACACCCAGAACCTCCCATCCTCAGTAATTGGCTGAAGGCAAGAAAGTATTTGGCATCTTTCTGCTCTATCTGATCCCTTACCTCCAAGCGATCCAAAATCAGGTTCCAATCAGCCATGTCTTTTTTTAATCACAAACTTAGTGGCAAATACCATGAGCCAATCTTACTGGCGACGGACCCCAGTGCTGGATAATCCGGAACACACGACCCCGTCTGCCAATTGCAAAGACACACATACATCCTCAATCCCGGGTGATGCTGAGAATTCCCACAAAGAAAATGTCAATCACATGCAAACAGCGCTGATAAGACAACCACAGCATACAATTATGCATTTACAACAACCGGAAGCAGATCCCCACCTGGATCACAATGATGATTCAAATTTGCATAAAGCCTTAGATGGTACTTCTACAACTACTCAAACTGAGGTGGGACTACTGAATGACAACCTGCAACGTGGGTGGTGGCCCACAACATCGTTATGGCCTTGGACAAAGGATGAGGAACAAAAAGAATATATACCCCCAGCAGAGCTGTGGGTTGATTGGTCGGTACAATACCGTCGCGTTAGTAGCTTGCTCACTTGGAGCGAAGTACAAAATGCAACAGAAACGCAGGTTAGCAACGATACCAATAGAAATGATCAACGAATAGAGATAAGCAATGGAAACGTGCTTGATATGAGCTTGGATCAGAAAAATGTACAGACTCAAGCACATGAGACAGTTGAGCAGAATGAACAGGAAAGCATAAAAGGACAAGAAAACACACAGAGTAGCACACCGAAGCAAGACATAATAATACGCGACGAAAACTTAGCTTCTGAAGATTGCATACAGGAGAACCCTAAGTCCAACAATGGCACGGAAATTAAAGAACAACACGATACGACTCACAAACAATCAAAAGCAATCACCCCTGATCAAATCAATGAAGCTAACAACGTTGGTGCAGCCAAAGACCAAGATTTCAAGGAAAACGAACAAGTCAAAGAAAATACCTCAACTACACAGGAATATTTGGAAACTGCATCAAATGCAACCAATGGGACCTTGCCTCTTCCTCAATCGTGGCTCTCATGGTTTACTCTTGCACGTACAACAGATATTGAAGAAGACGAGACCGACATCAGCGGCGACGAATCTGCGGCTGAGCGCTACAAGACTGCCAAGGTAACACTTGAGACTCCCCGGCATGGGTCGCAGTATGCGTTCAAATCTGTAATTAAGCGAGATGAAAAACTAGAAAAGGGGGTTCCTGCGACAAATTCCTTTAGCGAGGTGAACGGCAGTGCCGAAGCAGGCGGAACGAACGAGCTGGAATCGAACGTTCCCTCAAACAATAGAAACATAGCAGCCAGACTGTCTTCACATAACGAGCTTGCTGTGAGTGATACCCTCACAGAATCTCGCCCTGTGCGTTTCTATCTGCGCAAAACACCGTTGACGCCTTATGAAGTTCTGGAGTTATCATTGGGAGCGGCCCCACATTCTCTGACGAGTGGCCACTTATTCCCACGATTCTCGCGTAACATCCGGCAAATCACTCTCAAAACGAAGATGAGACTCCGCTCTGAGAATCTTTTATGGTCACACAAATCCACAGAGCGGCACTTGTACCGCAGCAACACACAGCGTATTGTCCAGAAAAAGCAATCTATCGTAAAGGTGCTTGTGATAGGCGTTCATGGGTTCTTGCCGATCAAGCTTGTGCGTACTCTTATTGGCCAACCTACGGGAAGCTCAGTCTCTTTCGTCAATAACGCAGCGCGTGCGGTCGAGCGTTGGTTGGACCCGCATACTCCATACACAATACACACCATTGCACTCGAGGGTGAGGGAAAGATCCGTGAGCGGGTAAAGAAGTTGGTGACCCTTCTTAAGAACTGGAAGGAGCTAGTGGCACAAAGCGACTTTATATTCATGGTTGCACATTCTCTGGGAGTTCCGGTTGCGATGCATGTTTTCGCCGAGGCCCTAAGCGAATGGGCCTCGGAGGGTATGTCATTGTCACTGAAAAAGTTGGGGTTTCTCAGTATGGGGGGTCTCGTGAGTGGCCCTCACGCGGGACTTGACTCCAAGATTGTCATACGCGCGTATTCACCTTATGAGAAGGAACTCATTAACGAGTTGTTTGAGCTCCAGCGGCCCAACCTGCCCACATCGATTCAGCTCGACCGCGCAATGCACAAACTCGTCGAGAAGTTCAATGTCAAAATGACCTTTGTTGCTTGTGCTGATGACCAGTTTGTGCTGCTTGTGTCTGCGCTTGCATTAAAGTACAAACACCCCAACATATTTCGCACTGTATTTGCCCCAGACGGAAGCGAGATCCCCCCCTTCATGCTTCGTTTTGTGGGTGCCTTGCTTGCACTTGCAAATGTGGGAAAGACAGAAGACACGGCATTGCTCATGGCCACCAATGAGGTGTTTGTTGGTGTTAATGGCGGCCACTGCCGTATGCATAGTAACGACCTTGTTTACACCACGGGGGTCATGCACGCCTTGGAGACGACGAGCTTGGTGAATCACAAGAGGAACAAGCTCCAGGTACAGCAGAGTCGATATTCATACTCAAACGTGAGCTCGAACGTATATGATATTTCGTGGAACTTGAGGTCGATGCTAGAAAGTTTGGTCCATGTGAAGAATATCGGAAACTTGAGTATAATAGAGGAATTGTTGAGGTCATACCATGAATGGGATCCTCAGACCAGGGCGTGGAAAGATGTCAAGATGTGGTTTAGTGGGTTGGAAGATTTTGATTTAGAGGAGCTACTTAATTAGGGGATAGCATGTGGGGCGTATAGAACGAGAGAATGTCACGAGCGAAGTGAGCGAGCCAATGAGCAGTGAAATAGGATGAATAAACTGAATGAGGATTAGTGGGTGAGCTAATGAGCAGTGAAATAGGATGAATAAACTGAATGAGGATTAGTGGGTGAGCTAATGAGCAGTGAAATAGGATGAATAAACTGAATGAGGATTAGTGGGTGAGTTAATGAGTAGTGAAATAGGATGAATAAACTGAGTGAGGATTAGTGGGTGAGCCAATAAACAGACTGATGACTTGCTTTTATAAAGTCGTTAGTCTTAAATCACTCAGTAACTGAGTCAATTTATCACTCGCTTCGCTCGTGAAGTTCGTTCGCTCGTTCGCTCGTGAAGTTCGTTCGCTCGTTCGCTCGTGAAGTTCGTTCGCCCATTCGCTCGTAAAGTTCGTTATCAGAGAAACTTACAGTAGGACATTTTGTAAAGGTTACTAGAGTACAGCAGGACATGGCTTTAAAACTGGGTATAGTAACTAGCTTTTATTAAGATAACTAGTTTTATGCGCTCGTGAAGCGAGTGAGTAAGTGAGTGGTTCTGTACAGCCTAAAGAAATGCCATAGAATGTAGCCTTACATAACCTATTGTAAAATGCTTAAAGAACTAATATACATGCCGCTAAAGTTTAGATTTGTTCAATTGTTCCTATTTTAAGATGTTTGTGTAAGTAAGTGATTCGAGTGCACTAAACACACTGAAATGCAAGATATGAAATCGTGTTCAAAGACGTCAAAATCAAGGATCACATACACTAGCATTTGACGTTCATCTGTACCGAGTCCCTTGCATCCCTATTCCTGCATGGACTAGTACACTGTAAGGAAGGCCAAGTTTTATTCACGCTCACAATTTTATTTGGTTGTAGAGTTAACGGATACAGCAGACCCGGCAACCAGGGATAAGCGGCAGCAAGCCGAAGTAATTGTAGAGAGTGCACTGTTGTGAGCAATGAAAGCGCCTCATAAATGCAGCCCTGTACCCACTCTATTGATCTTATCAATTGTTAATCGGTTGAACTGAGCCCTGGGAAAGGATTGAAAGTAGGTCGTCATGGTAAGAATCGACCAACATGGATGGACCAAGGGTGTGGGTGTTGAGGCGGTATGAAAGAAGGTGTTGAGAGGAGATACCTACTTAGTCACTCATTTACTTGCTTACATACTCATTTACTTGCTTACATACTCACCCACTCCCTCACTCACTCCCTCACTCACTACTCACTCACTACTCACTTACTCGCTTCCCACGTGAAGTTCGATATTGCAACCACTATTAAATCAAATGTATTAAGATTAAATGTAAAACACTGTGTCTAGGCCAGTAAGAGCAAGTGCCTAGACCAGTAAGAGCAAGTGCCTAGACCAGTGAGAGCAAATGTCTAGACCAGTAAGAGCAAGTGCCTAGACCACTAAGACCAACTCCCAGTACCTTACAATGGTTATCATACAATGGTTCTTCATACATGGTTAATTCACTCACTCACTTCACTCGCTTTGCTCATTCAGTTCGTGCAACTCGAAACCTTTGTAAATCAAGGACATCTGATCAAGAGCGTACCTAAAACATTCTGATCCTCCTTCTCTATCCCCTTATACCCTCCCATAGCCAGGTAAACACTGGCAACGGTTGGGAACACGTCATGTGCAGCGGTGTATCCGCGTTTCATTTGACCTATATTTTTTTGCATCGACTATTTCTGGATCGGCATTCTGCATGGCGTCTTAATAGCGAAGGCAGGTACAATAGCTTCATAATACGTGAGTAAAGAAAGGAAGGCCTAAGAGTGGGAGGTCAAAATGCCGTGAGGGTGCAGACATGACCCCTTTTGGGAACAGGTAGCACGACTATATATAAACCGGTCGAAAGTCCTTGGTGAAATGGGGTACAAAAGAATGGTCATTCGCCACAATAGTTCGGTAGCCTATCGCCAAAGCGGCGGAAAAGGAAAATAGCCAGTCCCCCAACACCACGTGACACCAGAATGAAGAGGATAAGAAGTTGTGCAGAGCGAACGAACTTCACGAGCAAAGCGAGTGAAGTGAGTGAGTGAGTGAGTGAGTGATTACTAAGTAGGGAAGTGAGTAATAGGTAGGTGAGTAGTAAGTAGGTAAGTGAGTAGTAAGTAGGTAAGTGAGTAGTAAGTAGGTAAGTGAGTAGTAAGTAGGTAAGTGAGTAGGTAAGTGAGTAGTAAGTAGTAAATAAGTAGTAAGTAGTAAATGAGTAGTTAATGATCAGTATTCAGTGAACTCCGAACATGAGAACTTCCCGAGCTAAAAAAGCCAGCATACCGGTTGACGGGTACTTCCGGCTTTTCCATACATACTGGTATTTACAATTAGAGGTATGAGATGAGAACTAATGTCATCTTTAGGGTAAAGATTAAGTATGTATGTGGATTGATGTAGAATGAGTATGAAGTGGATAGTTGAGGACTCAGCTTATTAAAATGACATAGATGATCAAGAACTCAGCCGAAATGACTCAGGTTATCAGGAACTCAGCCAAAATGACTCCGCTTATCAAGAATTCAGATCATCAAGAACTCAGCCGAAATGACTCAGGTTATCAGGAACTCAGCCAAAATGACTCAGCTTATCTATTGATGAAGTTCACACACACACACACTCAGACACCCACTTCACTTACTCACTTACTCACTTAATCACTCACTCACTCACTCACTCACTCACTTCACTCGCTCCGCTCCTGAAGTTCACCCACTCACTCACTTAATCACTCACTCACCCACTCACTTAATCACTCACTCACTCACTCGCTCCGCTTCGTTCACTCGCTCGTTTTGTGTCATATACTACCCTAAAACGAGCGCAAAATCGCAGATGCCCAAAGTTGGGAATAGCAACGATGTAAGCGAAGTGTTACAAGAACCTTTGATCCCTTCAAATTAGGGTTTGACAACATGACATATTGGGCATGCTGGAAAAATATCAATGAGGCAACCAAATAGAATACTCGTCAGTTTGGCCAGTCAAAGGCACGAGGGACCAAGCATTACCACCTTCAGATGCACACAAAGAACCAAAAAGACCAAACAGGGGCACCGTCCAGATGACCACAAAACGAAATTGAGTGGACCCACGCACATCGGCTATTTCGCCTCGCTGCTGCACATGAACTACACAAACCCTATTCCCGGAGAAAGCCCACGGCAATTGTAAGGTACAAACTGAGTCTGTTCACCCGGAAATTCTCATTACAAAGACACAAAAAGTGCACTAGGCGAGTGGATAAAGGGTTATGGAGCGTGTGCCCTCCACGTGAGATGGTTTACCAGCACCAAGCTTACTGCAGTACGGTAGAACACAGGATTGTTTGTGGTGTGAGTATATGTACCTCATACCTTTTATGTTTTCGCTTGGTCCAGCCTATAAATATTTCAGCTCATTGGGTGGTCCCACCCTATGCTACACCCTCAATTCATATAAGTTAATTTTCTCAGTGGTATATTGAGTCTGTGAAAAGATCTCTATAAAGTATTTACTCATTAGATGAGGTGTGTGGACATGTTATAGGCACATGATCGAACTAATGGGTGGTCATTCAGATGATAAAGTAGAGTCCTTGTTTATTTAGATGATAAAGTAGAGTCCTTATTTATTTAGATGATAAAGTGGAGTCCTTATTTATTTAGATGATAAAGTAGACTAGCTCATTTATTTAGATGACAAAGTAGACTACCTCATTTTACATGACAAAGTAGACTACCTCATTTTACATGACAAAGTAGACTCCTCATTTTACATGACAAAGTAGACTCCTCATTTATTTACATGACAAAGTACACTTACTCTTATATTCATATGATAAAGTAGACTTACTCATTTACTCAGATGACAAAGTACACTTATTCATTCAGATATCTGTATTAATGTCACTCACTACTTTTCTGGTTCCAAAAGTCTTCTACAATGAATCCACATACTAACTCGCTTCGCTCGTGAAAAAAGCCTTCTATCGTGTATGTTCTCTCCCTCCCTCCCTCACTCGCTTCGCTCGTGAAGTTCGTTCGGCCGTTCGGTCGCTCCGCTTTTGTCACAACTTCGTATCCTCTTTGTACTGTCATTCATACATGATCCTAGACTGCGTCCAGTCTCAACATCCTGCCCTTATGTGTCTCTGTACCTCTATGCCTCTATGCCTCTGTACCTCTATGCCTCTATGCCTCTGTACCTCTATGCCTCTATGCCTCTGTACCTCTATGCATCTAGCCTCTGCCCTATTCAACGACCCTGCCCGAGGAAGTATGCAGGACCACATAAATCGGGCGGGATCCCGTGGACAAGCCCATAGACGTCAAGCGTGCTCGCCCGGTGCTATGGCCCAAATGACACAATCCAGAATGAAGTTACACTTACGATTTCTTTTCGGAATGGCTCACAACCATTATATTTTTTGTTCGTTTTCGAGTGAAGATATTTTTTGGAGGAGCTGCCTGTTACTGATCAAACTCACCATCCTGTACGCAAAACCGCCAGGAGTATATATAGTAGAAGCACCGCCGGGCATCCGCGCAAAAAACAGCAGCGACTATCAGCCCTTAGCTCCGCATCGCCCTTGCCATACAAGCCAGTCAATCTTGGCTTGCTTCTTTTGCCCACAACTAGGCAGTCCACAACTAGGCAGCCCACAACTAGGCAGCCCACAACTAGGCAGCCCACAACTAGGCAGCCCACAACTAGCCAACCAACTGCCCACGAGGCGACCACAAGGGAGATAATTAGAGGTTAGAGAGATACCTTAGTTATAACACAGGTATTGGAAGAAGAGCTAATAGCGAAAGATAAAGAATCAGATCGGATAGAGAAACCGACAGAATCAATCAGAAACAAAATCCTGATCGAAACAAAATCCTGATATCTCATCAGAATACAATTCTCAGATATCATTAGGTCAGTCTAGATCAGCTTTCAGTTTAATTGAGTCAGCAGGTTCAAAAGACTCATCATTCGACTCCAGTAATAGTCATTTACAACACACGTTATCCACGTTGTCTCACAGAACCTTCACACCTATAATAAAAACTATCATGTCGGAAGAAGGATCATCCAAAAGAACAAGAGCTTCCGGTGAGGTGTTGGACTTTCTTCTCTCGGAGTTTGAACGCAACCCTAACCCCCTGCCAGAACTGCGGAAAGAGATTAGTGAGCGCACAGGCATGAACGAAAAAGCAGTTCGAATTTGGTTCCAAAACCGCAGGGCCAAGTTACGCAAGTTTGAACGTATGTCCAAGCTGCTGAACTCGTCGGTGTCTAGTAAGGACGCACGGCGGCGTAGCGCACTGGGTATGCCCCAGGACACCAAGAGCTTGACGCAGAGATCTCTTGAGTTGGAAACGCAGGTCCCCATCACATTGAACGAAAAGTACTGTTTCATCGACTGCCTGTCGCTCCTGGTGGGCCTGTGGCAGCGAATCAAGCTGGGCCACCACGACTTGTCAACAAACAACCTCGTCAACCTCTCGCCCTTCACATTGAATAGTGCCATGACCAACGTCGACCTCATGGTGATCCTCCTGAAGCGCAACCAGGAAATCAACTACTTTTTCCTGGCAATCTCCAACTACCTGAAGATCTTGTTCCGCATCTTCTACCCTGTGCTGTCGATCCTCACATGTCTGACTGTCGACAGCAACATCAAGACGGAACAAAACGAGTTGCGCTTGTCTCTTCTGCATCGACCCAAGTTCCTGGTCTACTTCTTCAATGGAGCCAACCTGGCCACAAACCAGTGGTCCATCTGCGATGACTTCAGCGAGGGCCAACAGGTCAGCCACGCTTGCTTTAGTGAGGGTGGAAACCAAACCCCTCATGTGCTCGTCGGTGCGAAAAAGGCACTCCAATTCCTCAATGCCTACATTCACGACACAAACTTGGTTCGTGCCCAAAACCCCACCCCCCCGGATTCGGCAACATCGACCTCCTCGCTGTTGCCTGCCAAGTACCATGCGCAGGCGCAGATACACTTTGACGACCCGAGCCACCACGGCAACTTGCAATTTGTTGCGGATGAGATGAATTTCTGGGACGATGCACGCCCGCAATCGCCCGCCACAAGCGTTTCGGTGCAGAACCCGCCGTTGGACCCGCTGCCGAATCTGGACTTGCACCACAAGTTGAGCATCGCTGGCACGCCAATCAGCACCACCTCCTCGCGGCCGCAGCAGACGCCTGCGCAGGACGTTGGGCTCTACAGCGAGGAGGCAGACTTTTTCTCCTCGTTTGACCCCAACTTTGAGCTCCAGGGCCTGCACAACCAGAGCGGCCAACCATCCACGGGCCACAGCAGCGTGTCTGACCAGAATAGCCCCTCGGTCAACACCATCAAGAGTACGCAAAATGTGCACTCGTATACACACACTGCACTCCACAGCAACCAGTACACGATTGGTTTGGGTGGCACACTGATGCAGCCCTCCAATACCTTTGATTTACTCGAGGATACCTTGCACACTTCGGAGTTGGACTTTGCACTTGCTGATCCTGAGACTGCGGTGGTGAACAATGCGACCCTCAATACTGACCATAATACGCCAATTGATAACTCGGGTGCGCCGAACTCGTCAGCGTGCTCGGGTCTGAGCAATGTTGATAGTTTTATTGATTTTGGCAGCAACTTTCCATAGTTGTATGGTTTTAGTTCGTTTTGGTTTTACATTGGATGAGTTAGTGTATAGAGGATTATAGAGTAATGGTATGGTGATAATGGGAGGGAGCGAGCGAGCGAGCGAACGAACTTCACGAGCGAGTGAATGAGTGAGTGAAGGAACATGTAGAAAATGAGTGAGTGAGTTAATACATAGTGTAGGTAGAGATAACTGAGTGATTGAAGAAACATGTAGAAAATGAGTGGGTGAATATATGGTTAGGTAGAGATGACTGGGTTAGTGAATACATGATTAGGTAGAGATGACTGAATGGGTGAACTAACTTGCTCACTCACTTTATTAGTTACTCACTCAATTTAATTACATACTTTACTAACTCACTCACTCACTTCACTGGCTTTGCTCGTTCAGTTCGTTCTTTAGTTCTTTCGCTCGTTCGCTCGTTCGCTCGTTGTTCGTAAACACCTCAAAACTGCGTACAAGGCTCGCCTTATCCTATTTTCGTAGACAGGGTGAATTCACCCATTGAATGTCCATACTGCGTCCATTGCGTCCACTGCGTCCACTGCGTCCATATTGTCAGTCCATACTGCATACTATTGGCTCTACTTCTCACGGTAGCTTCTGCATCTCACTGTGGTTTCTGCTGTGGGGTTATGCTACAGATTCTCACTGTAGGTTTTTACTGTAGGTACTGTAAATACTTCCTGTAGGCTCTTCCTCTAGGTACTCTAGATACTTACTATAGGTTTTCTCACATCCTGTAAATCTTACCATACTCCTTACTGTCCTTCCCCTCCCCCTTATCCATTGACACCAACCACGTGGAAATTCAACGGCCCTATAAAACCTTATGCACAGAATACCCATTGTGTTAGTGTGTCCCGCATAGGTCAAATCCCCGAGAGATCGGCTCAACTGATACAACCGGGCATGGAAAGCGAGCGAACAAGAATACAAGCGTGTGTGCATATCAGTGGCATGCCATGCGGCGCAACATAACTCAAACTGTTCAAGGTGTAATTTTTACATGTGTGCGTTACACTGACTACACTCGCTTGACAAAAGCAATGTGTATTTACAGATACTGTTTGGAACTTTGTGTAGAGAGTGCACACAAGTTACAAAGACATGAATCCAGAAGTGCTGATTGGGACTTCGAGGCGGAGAAATATATAAGCTGCTCTACGTAGCCCTCTGTGCATGCCTCAAAATTTGTAACCCTGACCTGATCACAAGATTGTGGGAAGAGAAGACTTGGGGCTGGAGCTGGCAGTCACTAAAACTGCTGAGCCATACTGAAGAGCGACCGAGCCTCCGCGATGCATATCATGCTTTTGACATCGTTAGAGGAAAGTTCGAAACTCTGCCAGCACGCTTACTTGTGTTCAAAAAATAGTCCCAAAAGGGATGCGGCGTAGATGATGAAAGATCACGGGATGGGCGATGACTCATGTGTTACAAACTGCATGATGTAGAGGCCCAGATAGATATAATCATATCATGTGGTGAAACCACGTGGTATGAGTGTGATTTACATGTGATATAAGTCATATGAAAGGCATGATCACATGTAATTTGAATACTGTGACATGCTCTTAGTATATACATGTGACCAAAGTCATCTGAAATGCACATGATACACAGTCTACATCTTATGTGCACGTGACCAGATGATGAAATGTAGATCACTGACTTCAGGCTTGGTTGATATTATCTGAGTTGTACTGTGGTTTACTTGGTAATGATTAAATTTTCGCTTTCTCACTTGTCAGTGGTTAAGCACATGGATGTGACCAACTTACAAGTAATTTAGTTAGTCAGTAGTCACTTACTCGGTATCAAATTTACTCACTATTAACTATACTCACTGTTAACACTCACTGTTAACTATACTCACTATTAAGTATACTCACTGTTAACACTCACTATTAAATATACTCACTATTAAATATACTCACTATTAAATATACTCACTATTAAATATACTCACTATTAAATATACTCACTAATAACTCTACTTACTCACTTACTCACTTACTCACTTACTCACTCACTCACTCATTCACTCACTTACTCACTTACTCACTCACTCACTCATTCACTCACTTACTCACTTACTCACTCATTCACTCACTCACTCCCTCACTCCCTCACTCACTCACTCACTCCCTCACTCATTCACTCATTCACTCACTCATTCACTCACTTACTCACTCACTCGCTCCGCTCCTGAGGTTCGTTTGCTCGTGAAGTTCGTTCGCTCGTGAAATTCCTCAAATTCAAGTTCACTCGTTTTTCAATCAACCATGCTACGAGCTGTGCGGTTTGCGCTGACGCTGCTGATGCTGCCATCGTTGTTGTCGCTCCTCCCCAAAAAGAAAACTCTCAACCGGATCCTTTTCGATAACAACAGTCGTCTTTCATACACCAAAGCTATCCCCGTTCTAGAGGCCATCTACTCCAACATCAACCTGCCCGAAGCGATCAGGTTGCCTAGGTACGTCAAAAGTGAGGACCTCATGGTGTTCAAGAACGTTCTCACGACAATCCGCAACACCACCAATCTGATCAACAAAAACCTTGTTGCCTTAGAAAACGAGTTAGTGGAGCAGGCTGCTGAGCTTGGGAACAACGATGCCATTGCCGTGCTTGCTTTTGAGACAGTAGGTAAAAAGCTCCGGAATCTGCCCGATGTGCTGCAGGAGGACTACAATTATGCGAACAATTTGATCAAACAGCTCACCGAACTCAAACACCCGCTTGTTTTCAAGTTGGCAGGCGATTTGGCCTTCAAGCAAGGCCACCATGCCCAAGCAGCTGACTACTGGAAGCAGTTTGTTGAGATAGAGCCGGACACCATCTTGGCCTCGCAGGTATACTCCAACCTTGGTATATACTACTTCCAGTTCCAAGCAAAGCCCGATTTGACCAAGGCCAAGAAGTACTTTGAGAAGAGCATCGCCTTGGGTGAGATAGACAATTTTACAATCCAGGCAAACTACTACTTGGGCCAGATGTACGTCAACACGAGCCCGCTCACTGCGAAGTATCACTTGGAGATCAGCGCGAGTCGTGGATTGAAGGAGAGCTTCCCATCATTGGGATTTTTGGAGCTCAACGTGTTTTGCAATTACAAGAAGAGCATCGAGTGGTTCCAGTTGGGCATTGAGGCCAACCAGGACTTGAGCTGTATGATTGGCCAGTTTGACTGTTATGTGAAGCTTCGCGACTACCCGTCTGCTTTCGAGGTTTCCACCAAGATCTCGGGCATACGAGACCAGATCCTGGCGATTCGGAAGAAGAAAGTTACTGTACCACAGGAGATGCAGCATACTATGAGTGTCAATGAGGAGTTGTTGTCGGTGTTTTTTAAGACGAGGAGTGAGGAGCTCAGGGTTTTGCCTACGATGTTGTAGGAGCGAACGAACTGAACGAGCGAAGCGAGTAAAGTGAGTGAGTGAGTGAGCCAACATTAATTTGAGGTAACTGAGCGGATGAACGAACTGAACGAGCAGAGTGAGCGAAGTGAGTGAGTTAGTGAACAAACATTGATTTGGGGTACCGCACAAGCGAATGAACTGAAAGAGCAAAGCGAGTGGAGTGTGTGAGTGAGTGAACGGATATTAATTTGAGATAGCTGAATGAGCAAACTAACTGAACGAGTGAATGGAGTGAGTGAGTGAACAAACATTTGAGTTAACTCAAAGAATTAACGAACTTCCCGACTAAAGCGAGTGAAGTAAGTGAATGAGTGAAATAAAAGCATTAAAATTGAGGTAAATCAACGAAATAACGAACTCAACGATCAAAGTGAGTGAGTGACTGAGTGAGTTTGTGAACAAACATTGATTTGAGATAATTGAATGTGTGAGTGAACAAATATAAAGAGACAATTCAATTAGTGAGTGAACAAACACCAAACCAAGAAAACTGAATGAGCAAGCGAGCTTTAAGGAAGAAACAGCCGGAAGTAGGCTGACTGGAAAATCAAGACAATTGGCAGCAGATATCAAATGAGAGCTGTTACACATGGTAAATCCAGATTAATCAGTCCTCATTGGTGTAACTGGTAGCATCTGGCTTACTCGTTGTGTTGGTTGTGTTGTACCGGTGCTTCTTTTGTCCGTTAACTATTACTGGCACGCTGGATCACCCAGTGAATTGTGAATCTGCGTTAGATCATTTTTTCAGGCATCAGGCATTGTATATAATGAGCATTCCTCATTTCCACCCTGTTAGTCTTAATACTAACTCAGTGAGTTCACTCACTCACTCACACTCAATCACTCACTCACTCACTCACTCAATCACTCAATCACTCACTCACTCACTTACTCACTTACTCACTTACTCACTCACTCACTCACTCACTCAATCACTCACTCACTCAATCACTCACTCACTCAATCACTCAATCACTCAATCACTCAATCACTCAATCACTCAATCACTCAATCACTCAATCACTCACTCACTTCATTCGCTTCGCTCGTGAAGTTCGACTAGTGAAAGCCACCGACCACTTAAACGAGGCGTCATTAATGACTGAATGAGTGAAAAAACGCTGTATATAGAGGTATCTGGTTGAGTAAGTAATCTTTACTTTTTCACTCGAAATGAGTGAGTAACACTATTGAGATGACTAACTGAATGAGTAATATTTACTCTCTCGCTCGAAATGAGGGAGTGTGAACAATCATTGTATATAGAGGTATCAAGTTGAGTGAGTGAGTGAGTGAGTGTACATTTTGTATAAAAAGTGAAATGCACAGAAAAGGACGACTTGACCTAAAGTACTCCACACGTGCAACTTGGATGCCTAAAAGAGGTGGTTACAGAACAATCAAACGGTATTCCACTATATTACTCATCTAGGGTTGTTTTTTGTGCTGTGACTGACTACAGCACATCTCTATAGAGTGCTTGAATAATGGGCTAACCTTACTCTCCTCTATAAAAAGTCATGAACTACACATAAACTCTAGTATTAAACCCGAATCAGGCGTTATCTCAACAACCCATCAAAATCTGAGCGTTTTCCTCTCTACCTACCTTTTTTAATACTTACTCTCCTTAGCACTTAGTCTAAACTTTATTCTATATGTACCTTGTTCTATGTCAATATTTTGTATATCTCATTAACACACGTGTGTCAACGATATTTTGGAGTCTTATTCTGGTGTCTTATCCTGCCATCTTATCTTTTCTATTCCCTGTCATATCATAAAATCCTTTTGTGGTTTTGTCATTCTCTTATTTTTGTCGTGCTCTTACTTTTGTCATTCTTCTATCTCGTTCAGTTCCCTCATTCAATTATCTCTGAATATAGCGTTTCTTCACTCACTCCTTCACTTGCTTTACTCGTTCAGTTCGTTCGCTCGTTCAGTTACCTCCAACTAATGTTTGTTCACTCGTTCAGTTCGTTCGTTCGTTCAGTTCGTTCGCTCGTTCAGTTACCTCAAATTAATGTTTGTTCACTCACTCACCCTTCACTCGCTTCGCTCGTGAAGGATTTGCTCGTTCAGTTCGTTCTCTCGTAAATCCGATGTAAAACGCTCGCGTAACGTCACCAAATGCGTGTTGGACTGCTGCCGCTGGCTGCACGGCGCGCTCAGGAAACTCGACTGTATGGTTGACGACGACTTCTCCAAGGCCGGCAAAGATGAATTCATGTCCATGGCCGCATCATCAAACCAGTAGTGAGCCAAAGTCTGCTCCACATCGAACCTCTCCCGCGGATTGCCCAAAAGCAAGTGCGAGATCAAGTCCAACGCGGAGTCCTGGATGTCGTCCCAGTAAGGCGAGTAAAAGGCGTACTTCGCCTGCAATATCTGCTCCTTCATGTTGGGCGGCGCGAGCTCGTCGCTGAAGGGTGGAAACCCACACAAACACACATAGAGCAACACACCGGTCAGCCACATGTCTACTTTGGTCAGGTAGTGGGTGTTGTTGGAGAGAATCTCGGGCGCAACATACGCGGGCGTTCCACAGAGCGTGTTGGTAAACTTGAGCTCGCCAATGAACTTGGCAAGACCGAAATCCGCAATCTTGACCGTCACGTCATACTCGTGCTCATCCCATGGCCCCGTTTGATCGCGCCTCAGCAGGCTACACGGCGTTATGTCAAGGAGGATGTTTTCCGGCTTGATGTCTCTGTGAATGATGTTGTTTTTGTGGAGGTATTGCAATCCGGCGAGAAGCTGCTTGAACAACGCGCGTGTCTCGTCCTGCCGTAACTTGGTTTTGTTGATGATGCGCTGAAACAACTCCCCACTGTTCATCTTCTCAAGCACAAGGTACGTGGTGCTGGAGTGCAGGTTTATGGGCTCCACGTAGTGCGATATGAAGCGCACAATGTTGGGGTGGTCGATCGAGAGGAGGAGGTTCATTTCCTGCTGGAGCTTCTTATCCTCCTCTGTTTGCAGAGACAGCGACGACTTGTTTGGGTGGAAGATCTTAACAGCTACAATGTCGCCGGTGCACCGGTCTCGAGCCTCTTTCACCACCGCGTAATGGCCCAGGCCCAACTGCTTTCCAAGAATATAATCATCAAAGAATGTCTTTTTGTGTGACCGGGTGGATTCATCGTATGAGTACCGGAAGATGTACTCTCCGCCGGTCCTTGCGAATGCCACTTTGTCGCCACTTCGCAATGTTTTACTTGAGTGTTTTCCGAGTTTTTCGTCGTTGATGTACACGCCGTTCGACGAGACATCGGTGATGTTGACAAACTGTCTATCTTGATGAACTGAGAACTTCAACTCGCAATGTTTTGACGACACGTCGGACCCTGATATTTTGATATCACACGCGCTGCTACGTCCCAATAGGATTGTTCCGGACTTGCTGGGGATCATTATGTGTGCTTGGTCCTGGCGGGTACTATATAGCCGTGCGATGGTATCAGATCGTGCATTGTGGCGTTTTGCTGGTGTTTCTTCGAGGCCGATGTGCTGGATGTTAGTAGGATCATGGATATCGGCGGTGAACTTACCCTCTTGCGCGACAAAGACATTACGCGTTAAAAAAAGACATTAGTTGAAATGAAAATGACAAACAAACTGAACGAGCGAATCCTTCTCGAGCGAAGCAAGTGAAGGAGTGAGTGAGTGAACAAACGCTATATTCAGAGATAGTTGAATGATCGAACTGAACGAACAAACAACCTGAACGAGCGAAGCGAGTGAAGGAGTGAGGGAGTGAACAAGCATTACAAGGGAGGTCACCGGTGCGAGTGAGCCAAATCATTGAGTGATTAGAATATATGTTAAGTTCACTGAATGGGTGATTAACATATACACATTTGTCCCAATGGATGAGTAAACATATTTAGAGATCATGAATGGGTGTATAAAAGACAGAAAACAACCAAACTGATAATAAGTAGTAAATTAAAATATAGTGTAAAAAAGAGAAGTTCGAAAAAAAAGAGTACAGTAGAAACTCAAAAGTAGAGTACGAAATAGATTATAGGAACTCAAAAGTAGAGTATATTATAGAAACTCAACAGTACAGTACAAAATAGAGTACAAAACTAAACGTTAAGGACAAAAACACTAGAACTGGATATTCAAAATCAATAACAAAAACAGTTACAATATGTATTAAGTCCTATTGAAAGGAGATGTACCAGGACTGCATATAAACTACCATACCATCTAGAATTACACTAAAGGCCCTGAGGTTACTTTTAGAGCTTCTCATTAGTTGACCCTATGGGCTCAAAATAGTTGTTTCTCTTGGCACGTTAAAACGCCGTATGGCAAAGGCCTAAAGATACATTCATAAATATGCCTGCTAGCTCTCTTTAATTAATTACTGATTCACTGATTACTAACTTAGTAACTTAGTAACTTTATGATTATTCATTACTAATTCGGTCACTCGTTCAGATACCTTAGTTATGATGTAAGTTTAATCACTCACTCGCTCACTCACTTCACTAACTAACTTTTTGGATTATTCACTAACTAGTTCTTTCATTCACCAACTAACTTCTTGATTTATTCACTAATTAATGATTCATTCACTCACTAACTAACTTCTTGATTTATTCACTAATTACTGATTCATTCGCTCACTCACTTTACTCGCTGTGCTCGTGAAGTTTGCTCGTTCAGTTCGTTCGCATGTTAGTTCAGTCTGACCTAGTGTATAATTTATACTACCTATGAAGTAAAAACTCATATATAGGAGAAACCGATGGACACAATAACCCATACAGTCAACTCTTCATTCTACCGACTACATTCCACCTTATGCTCTCCCTTATACTATACTCTCCCTTCTACTATGCTCTCCCCTCTCCTCATACTCTCAGCCCATCCTTAGCACCCTCTATACTATTCTCGCCAACAAGTCCGAGATGGTGTTCACACCCAACTCCAGCGAGTCAAATTCAAGCGTCCGCTTGAACGCACCAGGGTCCAATCTCCACGACTTGGCCTCTTTGGCATCAACACACTCAAAAACCTGGATACACTGCATTAACTTCTGGTACTCCTTGTTATCGAGATTGGCGCCCGAGAAATAGAGCTGCGAATCGAGCGACTCAGTGACAAAACGCACATCTGTGCGGAGCTGCTCGACACCACTGCGCGTGAACTGGTTGTTGGTCACCACATACTCAATAATCACCACCGATATCAAAGTCACAATCTTATCAGCCAACTTCTGATAATCGCCAAACGACATCATACGCTGGAGCTTGTGCAAGTGCACAGGAAGCTTGCTCACAATATCCGAGAGCAAAGCCGACGGCTCCAGCTCTGCTGAAGGTGGAAGCTGCCATTGCGACGAGTTAACGTACTCTTTGAGCAACGCCTTGACCTCCTTGCGGAAGAGCTGGCCGAGCGTGCCCACCGCGGTGTCAATCAAGCTTTGGTACTGCTTAATTGAGTTGTCGAAAATGCTCAGGTATTCAGAGTCGTCCAAGTTCTGGAGCTTGCGGTAGAACTTCCATAACTGAACAAACACCAATTCCAACGACCACTGCTCAACCGCATTACACGCAAACTTAGCCAGGCAGTAAACCTGTGCAAAGCTAGCAATCGTCTGCGCAAGATCGGGATCGCTTTGCGCAGAGTCGCCCGCAAGCCCACCAGGGATAGCTTTCAACACCCGGCTCTGCGTGAGCGGATCGAAGATCCGGTGGAAGAGACTCTGCACATGGTCGCAGTAGTCGTCAATCAAATGCATGTGGATCGTGGACACATACTTGAGCTGATACTTAACCACACCCAACGTTTGAAAGTGGCTCGTCAAGTTATCAATCAACTTGACCAAGTTGAGCGCAGAGTATGTGGGTTTCAAGCTGTCGCCCTGATAGTCGTGGTCCACTACGAATGCGTCCTTGGACTCCACAATCTCGGTCTTGAAACGTTTGAGCGCTAACTCGCGCTCAAATTCAAGCCAATTGCTGACAGTCACCTGTTCATCCCCGCTGTGCACGAGCACATCCGCGCTGATGCCGGTCCAGTTTTTCTCCGGGGTGCGCAAATCCTCAATGTAGGGGTTGTACATGTATGTTGTCTTGATGCGCTGGTCGAACGCCGAAAGTTCATATATGAGATGCGAAAGCAAACGTCCAAACTTGTCGTCAGCTTCCGCGACTGTAATCCTGCCCTCTTCTTCCTTTGATGCAATCCTCTTGTTGATCACCGCCACCATGTGCACTGCCTTCTTGCGAATGGGCACAAGGAGCGCTGTGATGATTTCGTGCTCTGCGATGAGCCTGAGTGTGCGGAATGTGGGGCCCACTATCATCGTCACCAACGATAGGTTTTCCTTGAGGAACGTCTCGATAAAGGCAAGTGCCCATTCGGGTTTGGAAAGCTTGTTGGTGTCTCTGGGCGTGGTAAAGTGGTAGTTGAACCGAGCTATCACGGGTTGGAGCAAGACATCCAAGCCCCACCAGGAGTCAGGATAAGCTGGCTTGTCGGATATAGCTTGTAACTGAACCAACTGGTCGAAAGTGGTCGAAAGTGCCTTGAGAGTAGCCGGTTCCGTGTTCGCGATGTCGTACTTGGGGGTCAACCACGAACTGGAGGCCACGATATTTTGTAACTTTTCGGTCAATGCTTCTCTCTGGGTGTTGATGTGCTGGTTTATGGAGTTGTTGAGAAGTTTGCGTGCGTCTTGGGGCAAGTCTCGCACCTTTTCTGCGATTTCCGTGACGTCTGAGATTGACGGATGAGAAGCTAGGCGTTCTTCCAAAACAAGGCCTTCTTCGAGTTTAGCTATGGCCTCTGCCACTGTTTCTCTTTCGACGAGAGCGTTTTCGATGTCTTTTAAGGGTTTTATTGCGCCGTATTGTTGTATCAACGAGCGCACATTCAGGAGTGGGTCTTCTGCGCTGGTAGCTGCGAGTATCTTTTCCACGGCCGCATTCATTTCGGTTTCGTCCACCATTGGGACTGCAATGCCTTTGCGGCTCTGGATTGCGGTTTGTAGTTGTGATTTCTCGTTTTCGAGGAGGGTGAGTTTGGATGTGTTCATAATATTTTATTGTATAGATCTGAGCGAACAAACGAACTTCACGAGCGAACGAACTTCACGAGCAAAGCGAGTGAGTGAGTGAGTGAGTTAGTGAACAAGCATAATATATAGAGATAGTTAAGCTTAATGAGTGAACAAGCATAATATATAGAGATAGTTAAGCTTAATGAGTGAACAAGCATAATATATAGAGATAGTTAAGCTTAATGAGTGAACAAACATGATATATAGAGATAGTTCAGCTTAACGAGTGAGTAAACATATAGAGATAATTAGTCAACAAACACAATAATAGTTGAACCATATAAGTGAGTGAACAAGTGGTATATAGAGATAGTTAAACTTAATAAGTAAGTTAACAATCTCTATATAAAAAGAGAGATCTTATGAGTGAGTGAATACTATACTGAATAGTTGAACTTCTGAGTGAACAAACGATATATACAGATAGTCGAATGAGCAAGTGTAGTCTGGTCTTACAGATTATTATGAACTTAACAAATCAATGGATCACACTAATAATAATCTGCAATTCACAACTTTAGAATCAATGGTCTCTATTGGGGTGATAAAGAAGTAGCGTTTTTCGGACCGATACGATCACTTAATTTCCGTCTTCGTTTTAAGTTATCTTCTTCTCCATGTTTGTTCGCTTGTGAAGTGAGATAAAACATATTGTAAGAACATAAGGAACATTCAAAAATCCCACCTCAAGAAACGTAAAAACATTTCAAGTGTTCTTTTTTGAAAACATATTCTTCACTCATCCACAGTCGTTCGGTTAATATTCTTTGTATATATTGTTTGTTCACTCACTTCGCTCGTCAGAGTCACTTCCCCGAAAGTGTCTCTATGAGGTAGTTTACTCACTCATATGGATCAACTTTCTTTATATATATCGTGTTTACTCACTGTCTCACTCATTATCTCTATATATCGTGTTTGTTCACTCATTAAGCTTAACTATCTCTATATATCATGTTTGTTCGTCCAGAATTGACTATATAATGTTGGCTCACTCACTTACTCACTCACTCACTCAATCGCTTTGCTCGTGAAGTTCGTTCGCTCTTGAAGTTCGTTTGTTCGCTCAGATTTTTTAAAAAATCTTCACCAACATGCAAGCTCCCGTCGTGTACATGAACACGTCCACACAGAGGCAATCAGGCCGCCAGGCGCAGGTGTCCAACATCGCCGCAGCCAAAGCCGTTGCCGACATCATAAGAACATGCTTAGGACCAAAGGCAATGTTGAAAATGTTGCTTGATCCCATGGGGGGCATCGTGTTGACCAACGACGGACACGCCATCTTGAGAGAAATCGACGTGTCGCACCCTGCAGCCAAGTCGATGATTGAATTGAGCAGGACACAGGACGAGGAGGTTGGAGATGGAACCACCACTGTCATCATCTTGGCCGGAGAAATCTTGGCCCAGACCTTTCCTTACATCGAAAAGAACATCCACCCCGTGGTAATCATCCAGGCGTTGAAGCGTGCGTTGTCCGATGCCTTGGACATAATCCACCAGGTCAGTGTGCCCGTGGACATCGAAAACGAGGAGGCTATGCTCCAGCTCATCAGTGCATCCATCGGAACCAAGTATGTGCACAAGTGGTCGCAGAAAATGTGCGAGTTGAGTTTGAAGGCAGTTAAGACTGTGGCCATCAAGCAGGGCGACTACAAGGAGATTGACGTTAAAAGATACGTGCGGATCGAGAAGATCCCAGGTGGAGAGGTGACGGACTCGGAGGTGTTGGATGGCATCTTGTTAAACAAAGACGTGACACACCCGAAAATGAAGAGACACATCGAGAACCCGCGCATCATCCTTTTGGACTGCCCATTAGAGTATAAGAAGGGTGAGTCGCAGACCAACATAGAGATCACCAAGGAAGACGACTGGAACAGAATATTGCAGATTGAAGAGGAGCAGGTCAAGCAGATGTGCGAGCAGTTGTTGGAGTTCAAGCCCGACCTCGTCTTGACCGAGAAGGGTGTCAGTGACCTTGCGCAGCACTACTTGTTGAAGGGTGGCGTGTCAGCCTTGAGAAGAGTCAAGAAGTCGGACAACAATAGAATCGCCCGTGCAGTTGGTGCCACCATTGTCAACAGAATCGAGGACTTGAAAGAGAGTGATGTTGGAACAAAGTGCGGTGAGTTCAAGGTTGAGTTGATTGGTGACGAGTACTTCTCGTACCTTGTCAAGTGTAAGCAGCCTCAGGCATGCACGGTGTTGTTGAGAGGCCCCTCCAAGGACATCTTAAACGAAATAGAGAGAAACTTGCACGATGCCATGGCCGTGACCAGAAACGTCATGTTTGAGCCAAGCTTGGCGCCTGGTGGTGGTGCCACTGAGATGGCTGTCAGTGTCAAATTGGCTGAGAAGGCCAAGAGCATTGAAGGTGTTGCGCAGTGGCCGTACCAGGCTGTTGCTGACGCTTTCGAGGTGATCCCCAGAACTTTGCTCCAGAACTGCGGTGGCAACCCGATCAAGGTGTTGTCGCTGTTGAGAGCCAAGCATGCCAACGGTGAGCACACATGGGGTATTGATGGTGACTCGGGTAAGGTTGTGGACATGCACAAGTATGGTATTTGGGAACCGGAGGTGATCAAGCAGCAGTCCATCAAGACGGGTATTGAGAGTGCTTGTATGTTGTTGAGAGTTGACGATATTGTGAGTGGTGTGAGACAGGCTTAGGGTTAGATTATAGTAATGGTGTACAGAGCGATAGCGGATTACGAACTGACGAAGTCAGTGAGTGTTAGAGTAGTGATGAACGAACGAACTCACGAGCAAAGCGAGTAGAGTGAGTAAGTGAACAATCTATCTACCGAAGTAACTGAAAGTGAACAATTAATATCTACTCAGGCAACTGAACGAGTGAAAAACGTTACTGATATGAACAGGGGTGTGAGTGAACAATCTTTATGTTCACTGCGATGAGTTTGAACGAGAGTTCAGTGTTACAGGGTGTAACTTCTTTTCACGAAACTGGGTGAGTTCTATAGTATTTCTTAAGTTCACGACAAAATCAACTGCTACAGTATGTCACTTATTTTTACGACCAAATCAGCTGCTAAAATAATTCCTTATTTTTGCGAACTGACGATGTGTGATATGATATGAAATCGTATTATCGTAAATTGTGGTTAGAAGTGTTTGTGGATTGTTGTGAAAAGTAAAGTAGACATAATATGGGATTGTTAGTCATAGTTGAGTAGTGTTTTATAGATTTGTTATAATGGATAAGTTGGTCTTTCATTAATTTTCAATGGATAAGTTAGTGTTTCATTAATTGTTAATAATGGATATTAAAGTTCACTCAATTACTATTGTATATAATGAAAGTTCACTCAAATACTACTGTATATCATGAAAGTTCACTCCTTCACTCACTTCACTCTCTTTGCTCGTTCAGTTCATTCAGTATGTTGGTGCTTTCAAATTATTCCCAATAACGTGTTAGCATACCAAAGCCATATTCATCTACCTATAGAAAAGGCCGAATTACTACCTCATGCTAATGAATATAGCAAAGTTCCTGCCCAGTACCGGCTGCTCTCCAGTTTACACGTGACTTCTGGCTGCGGCTGACTGGATTCGGACCAAGTGTTTGAGTGAAATTTGTTACGTCATTACTTGACACAAACAGCCGTGTAGGCTGGCGGTTTTGTCTGCACTACCCCGGCATTGCATCTTGACGTTCCAAGTATTGCTGAAGTGGTCTCTACAACATGTGGATTATGCATTCTACTGCTGGTCCTACCGTTGGAATACTGTGGGTATTCCGATGGTTTTTACTAATTTCACCGTTGATCTTTTTCTACATATTTCTGCCATTGATCTAATTGTACATAATTTTGCAATTAATCGTATTCTACATAATACCGTTGATCCATTCTATTCTATCGTGATCGCAACCTATTCCACCGTGATAATAATCTTATTCTACCGATCCATTCAACGATTGGATCCTCTTTAGCTTCTCCACATGACAGCAGTAATGATCTCATTATTAAGTTGATTCAACACCATTAACTTTAATCACCATTCACTTTACTCTCCGACACACAATCACCACTCACTTCACTCTCCGACGCACAATCACCACTCATTTTACTCTCCAACACACACTCACTTCACTCGCTTCGCTCGTGAAGTTCGCCCAACCAGCAACAGTCTCCTTGCCGATAGCCTTTGTGGCATGTTCCCTTGATGAATACTGGCTGAGTGTTTACAATTAGCCCAATCCGGTAAATTACCTTCAATCTGATCTATATTGTGCACATAAAGCATGAGTACGCCTACAGCTTAAAACAACACTCACGCTTTGTGGCCCATTCCGCGCCAGCATCAGCTCTCGCTTTTCTTGCTCACTTCGCTTTTCTGGCTTGGCTGCTTTGTGTTTTCCTGACAAGGCTGGTTAAACAAAATAAAAATACAAGATTAAAAAAACTTGCTACATCTCTGACCAGGTCGACTTCCAGTGTCGACGGTATTATAGAAGCATATTTACAGGTCTTCTGGCCACATACAGCATCTATCCAGCATCTCCACTAGCATGTTCCAGCCGCCATTTAAAGTGCGCACCAAGGTCTCGTGGGCAGGCGAAGAAGATGGCGACTTGGGTTTCCTCGAAAACGAGATAATCGATGTGTATGAAATCATTGACGAGGCTTGGTGGAGCGGCAAGTTGCGCAGAAACAAGGCAGAGGGTATTTTCCCTATGGACTACGTCGAGGTCATCGACCACCCCATATCGCACTCCGGCTCCAACATGCTGTTGCACAACCAAATGAACAGTCTGCAGTCGTTGCCATTGAAGGCACAGGTCACAACACCGGTCAAAAATGAGCCCTTCAAGGGCGCTAGCCGCACAGGAACTCCCACAAACGGAAGCTACAGCCGTGTCCAGCTGCCAAAGGTGTACGACTACGTTGATGACGTTGAAAACTACAGTTTTGACACTAGTTTCGATGAATACAAAAAGCTGGCCGCCAGGAAAAGCCGTTCCAAGATGGTGTCTGCAACAAACCACCCCAAGTATAAGCATGCCATGCAACAAGACGAGCGGGAGAGGGAAATAGAGAATTTCAGGCAGTTGAAGTTGCAGCACGACTACCACATAAAGAAGGCCAAGCAGGAGAAAAATGGCCCCTACAAGGCCGATCCTTACAAGCTATCTGCAAACAAGCAGTCGAAGCTGCAAAGCTCAGAAAAATCGCACTCCTATAATGACATCCCGCGTTACGATTCCAAACCACAGCCTTTCCGAAACCACACAGTCGAGAGCTTCTCGCCCGTGACCTCTCCCAATGGGAAACAGAAGCAGAAGCGTCGGAGTGACAACTTTGACCCTGTGGCCGATTACAACGACATTGCCCTCAAGCGCGCACAGCTCGAGATGGAGTTGGAGCACTTGAAGCAGTTGGAGAAATCGACCCAGAAGAGAAAGTCCTTCCGCCTCCAGGAGCCATCGGTAGAGAGCTCGTATGTTAGTGAGGATATCTTGTCGGCCAGGAGAGGCGGGCGTGGGGACGAAATGGGCAAAAATGTTCCTCTTGACCATTATCACGAGCTGGATGACGACGATTGCGGGCCTCCACCACCTCCTAAGCACAACAGTCCCATAAAACGTGAACAGGCACCTTTTGATGCTGACGATTTCAAATTCTCTGCCGCCAGTGCGAGATTGCTCACCGAGGAGGACATTCACCGCCTCTCGCAGATGGAGCAAGAGGAGTTGAAGAACTCATTGAGGTCGTTGCAAAGCGATGTTCTCAACTTGTCGGAGTTGAGTGCCACGTCCGCGGGCTCGTTCATGAGGCACAAGTACGAGCGCGATTTGAGAATGCAGCAGGAGACCCGCCTTGCAAACATGTCCATTCACGACGACGATGACGAGCTCAAAAAGTCCGAGTCCAACAAGCAATTAATTGACTCTGTTTTCCAGGACAAGAAGCGGAATGGTAACATCTTCAAGAAGATCTTGGGCAAGAAGGGCGACGAGAATGTCTTAGAGAAGAAATTGCAGCTGCTGGAGGACACTGACTGGACTACCCTCAAGATGGAGCTCAACCGCTTGAACACTTTGACCTCTCAAGATAAGCAGATGAGAACAAAGCGCATAGTTCGTGAGGAGGGCAATTTGATCGTGAAGCCTCTCGACTACATTTCCGACATCAACACCAATGAGGTTCTCGGTGACATTCCCGAGCCTGCGGAGGAGGAACAGCTTGATAGGGAGGTCTTTACACTTGACCCCATCTTGTTGAAAAAGATCGACGTGTTCATGCTGAAATATAGTGTTTCCTCCGACCTCAACGAGTTGATCTCAGACGTGAGCGTCAAGTTCAACACTTCCAAGGTTGCTCAGTTGCGCTGTATTTTGATGCACTTGTGCAAGTTCTCTATCATCGAAGAGCCCTCGAAAATTCTGCAGACAAAGCCCAAATTGGGCGAAGTCTCCGCGCGGGGAGAGGCCACCATCTACCAGATCAACTACTTGTTTAGTAAGATTTTGGACGCTTTACGCATCCCTTCGGAGGTTGTGCTCGGCTTCTGGAAAAAACCTAATGAGTTTTATCACAACGAGCAGTTTGTCATCAACCACTGCTGGCTCTCGGTATTGATCAACAAACGCTTCTTCATCATGGACACATACTGCTTCAAAAACGGGAATGTTTGCAACGTGCGGGACCTGCCCCATGGCTATAATGAACATTACTTCTTGACACGGCCGTTGAAGGTGGTGTCAACGCATGTCCCCTCTGTCATTGACTTGCAGCACGTGCTACCACCTATCGACCAGAATGTTGCCTTTTACTTGCCACGAACATACTCTGGGTACTACAGTAGTAATCTCAAAATTAGGAACTTCAACAATGCCTTGACGCGATTAAAGGACCTCGAATTCTTTGAGATGGAGCTAGAGGTGCCCATAGATGTGGAACTATTCACGTTGGTCAAGACGTCCAAGGTAACTACCAATGAGCTCAGTTTATGCCAGATCTTCTGGAATAACAACAAGAGGCTTGCGCGCATCAAGGCCTTGCTACCTGAGGGCATGTCGATAGGTGTGCTCCAAATCTTTGCAGGGCCAAAGGGTTTACAAAAGCACTTTGAGAACATACATGAGTTGGCCATATCGATCCCATTGTACCATACGGGTACGTACAAGCCTATCAAATTCGTGCCTCGTTTCCCCACCATCCAGAGCCAAAACAACGACTTGTACGTTAAGTCACCCCAGACGTCCAAGATCGTCGCCAAAAATGCATACAATTTCGAGGTGCTACAGTACCCGTCGATGGGCTTGAACAGCGGGCTGGGTCTCATGAATCAAGACTTCAAAGTTGTGATTGAGTCTCCCTCGGGCAAGTACTTCAAGTTGACCAAGTCTGATCTCTCCAAGCCTTTCGGCTCGTATGAGTCTCACTTCAAGTGTCAGGAGGTTGGTTTGTACAGGGGGTTGGTGATTGGAGACAGCGGGAACAGTTGGTATGTTTTCACGCAGTGGGAATGTGTTGCAGGAAACACTGCAATTTAGGCTGGGTAGCCGTTGGCGTGCACAAACCTTGCAGCCAAAGCATAATGGAAAGAACTTTGGGGACTTAATTGCATATGCATTTGCATCAATACAAAATGATAGAATAGGACTGTTTGTGGGGATCTAAGGACAGTAGGCATGCGTAGATGAGAGTCTGAAGTTAGTGACTGAACTAGCTAATAGAGGGTATTATGAACTGAACAAGCGAAGCGAGTGAAGTGAGTGGGTGAACTAGCTAATAGAAGGTATTATCTGAACGAACTTACTTCACCAGCAAAGGTGATTGATACTGAGTGTTAGATGAGACAGGATCTAGACAAGTTTAGTGATATGAGATGGTGACAAAGATGAATAAGGGAGAGTTAAGATAGGAGTCAAAGAAAAAGTGCGAAAAAGGGGGAGATAAAACAAGACTAAGTGAAGGATGTTAATGAACTGCGAGAGAATTCAGTGAGTGAGTGAATAAACTTTATGAAGGTATAACTGAAAGAGTGAGCAATGTCACGAAATAAGTGAATTTATAACAGTTGAATAAGTGAGTTTAGACTAGCTCAATAAGTGAATTTATACCAATTGAATAAGAAAAGTTTGGAGATTATTTGAATAAAAGTTTACACTAGTTTAATAAGAATTTAGACTAGTTGAAATAAATGAGTTTGTAGATACCAGTTAAATAAGATAGTTTAGACTGATTGATAAGTTGTAGATACCAGTTGAATCGTGATCGAATAATCTAGAGCCAGAAACGTCTCCACAATCCATCTATTAATTAACTGCAAACAGACCCATCATACCATTCTATGCACAAATGGGGGAATTGTTCATCATACTGGCCATCTTGTAGAAATATCAATAATTTCATTTTCGTCCTTTTCTCAAATATCTCATGTCCGCTGAAACGGAGACGGAAACGTTGAAGTACTCCAAGAACCGCAAGGTCGGTGAGGGTACCTATGCCGTGGTATATCTTGGGAAGCAGTTGAGCACCAAGAGAAATATTGCCATCAAGGAAATCAAAACAGGTATGTTCAAAGATGGCTTGGATATGTCAGCCATCAGAGAAGTCAAATATTTAAGAGAACTCCGCCATCCCAACGTGATCGAGCTTGTGGATGTGTTCTCGCTGGCAAACAACTTGAACTTGGTGTTGGAGTTTTTGCCGTGTGATTTGGAGATGTTAATCAAAGACACATCGGTGGTGTTCAAGTCCAGTGATATCAAAGCGTGGCTTTTGATGACCTTGCGCGGATTGCACCACTGCCACCGCAACTTTATCTTGCATCGAGACTTGAAACCCAATAACTTGTTGCTTGCCCCCGATGGACAATTGAAGATTGCGGATTTTGGTCTTGCGCGCTCGTTGGGCAACGCTATAGAGGACTTGACCTCGAATGTGGTGACACGCTGGTACAGAGCTCCGGAGCTTCTTTTCGGAGCCAAACACTATACGATGGCAGTGGACGTGTGGTCGGTCGGTATAATATTTGCAGAATTGATGTTGAGAACGCCGTACTTGCCGGGCAAGGACGACGTGGACCAGTTGGACGTGACATTCCAAGCATTGGGGACGCCCACTGAGCAGATCTGGCCAAATGTGTCGCTGTTGCCTTTGTATAATTCGTTGCGGATATACGCACCACCGTCGAGGCAGGAATTGCGCAACAGGTTTAGCGCAGCCACGGAAAAGGCACTTGACTTGTTGATTTCCATGACACAGTTGGACCCCAGCAGGCGGTGTGATCTGGAACAGGCTCTTTTGCATGAATATTTTACGGAGGCGCCGCGGCCAAGTGAGCCTGGTGACTTGCCGAAGAAGGCAGAGAAGGAGGATGAGAATAAGCGAAGGAAGTTGAACTAGAGGGTGGGGGGATGAATTAAGATTGGAATGGAGAAGATTGGAATGGAGAAGAGGGGGGGATGAACGTGATGAGATGAACATGGAGAGGGATAGATGTGATGCGTGGGATAGACATGATGTGTGGGATAAACATGATGTGTGGGATAAACATGATGAGTGGAATAAACATGATGAAAAGTGGTAATAGATCATTATGAACGGTCATGGAGGGGCAAAAGAAGTTGGGGATGGACGTTGATTAGCATATAGAATGGGCGATGATAGAGGTAGAAAGTGTAGAAAAGAAAGAAGCTAGATAGTAAGATGAGAGAAGGTGTAGAGGAAATAAAGTGTAGAAAGAGATAGAATGTTTAGAAGGGGTAGAGAAGTGTAGATGAGGTGTAGAGATGATAGAAAATATAAGATAAAGTACTGCAGCTGTAAGGTACTGGAAGTATTAGTACTACATATAAGACTATCCTAAGCGCTACATTGACAACAGCAGACTCGCCGGCTCAGTAAGACCCAGGGCCGTGATCAGCCCATATTCCCGGGCCCTCCAGCCCCGGCCTTCGTCCAAACGTCTAGGTATAAATATGCCCTAAATATCCTATCTAAATAAACAAGTTACACACAAGCTATTCTCTAACCTAAAGGGTGGAAACCCTGACAGCAGCATTATTATACTACAAGCTTCGATACTATGTCTTCAGTTTAGTTGGTAGTCTTAAATACGTTTATAGTACAGAGTAGGCACCCGAAAAGGATTCAATCGGTGTACTCGATCCGATAACGTCCATTGAAATCTGTACTCGATCGTTACCTCATGAATCGATGAATTGAAATCCAGTCAATTTCTAAGTTCACGAATGAGACTGGGTAATGGATAAGAATGAACAATGAATGAACAATGAATGAGTGAACGACAATGTATGAATGAACAATGAACGTGTCATTGGATGAACAACAATGATGTGTTATTGGATGAACAACAATGAATGTTTCATTGAATGAACAACAATGAATGTGTCATAGAATAAACAACAATGATTGTGTCAATGAATGAAATCAGGGATAAAAAATTGACTAACGTATGAGTCCCTAAGCCCCATCTGGCACATGTCGGGCACTAACAGAACCAAACAAGTGCATAAACTCTTCAAGCATCATTACCCACATTTAATATCTTCAATCAACCCTTGTGCTGCTTCAGCTATCTCATTACTTAGTAGTTCTTCATCAACTCACCGCGTGACCTCAGGAGCCCCTCCAAAAATAACTCACCCACTCACTCACTCACTAACTAACTAACTCACTAACCCACTCACTCACTTCACTCGCGTTTGTTGAGAATATGTGTTCATTAGGTACGTTCACTCACGTCCGAGCTGTGCTCGGAAGTGAGCTCAGTTATATTTGTTCATTAGGTATGTTCACACACTTCCTCGCTATGCTCGGAAGTGAGCTCAGTAGTATTTGTTCATTAGGTACGTTCACTCACCCCCATCTCTCACTCACATACTCCGCTATGCCCCACGCACTGGTAACTCCCGGCAGCTCAATTCCCACCAAATTGATAAAGCCGGGAAACCCCTCCTCTTCTCTAATGATAAAGTCCGCAAACTGTGTCTTGCTTTCTGCCGCAGACAAGTACTTCGGCCTCACCCCCAGGTACAGCGGCTCAAGGGCCGTCTCATCCAAACCAGGGTAGTACCTTTTGATGGCCGCAATGGCAGCCGTCATATTCTCGCTGCTGGGCGTGTAGTCCAAGTCACTGGGGTTCTGGTCTGGTGAAAGCCATTCCAAATCTGGACCAAACTTGACCTGCCCACCCAAGTCAAATGTGAGATGCGTGCCCAAAGAGGTTGCCTGCGGGTTTGGAACGGGGTATATCAATTTCTGACGCAAATCCTTATTGGAACAATGGTACGTATAGTAGTTTCCTTTTGCAAAATGCGCAGTCAAGTGCCGATGCAGTGGTAGTAGCTTGTTCGATATTAGTGGTGCATACAAGCCCGCTGCATTAACCACATTGGGTGACGAGATATCGAAAGTAGTGCCTGATGGAACGTCAATCAAACTCAAATGGTACTCCAGGGGTCCCTTTTCTATATTTTCTGCCCTTGTGTTACAGGCTATGGTTCCGCCAGCATTTTCCAATTTTGTTTGAAAGTAGAGAAGGAGGTCGTGAGTGGAGATGATTCCTGTCAGCGTGCTGTGGAGAACATCATACTCTGTGTGTATCAGTGGCAATTCCTTGTTTGCATTGGCTTTCAGGATCCACTCCACGGGGATACCAATCAGTTTTGCCTTGGAGTGCAATTCATGGAGACGGTCCGATTCGGCAGAAGTCTGAGCAACGATCCACTTACCGCATTTTCTGAGGCCCACCAGGTCGGGCAACTCGGTGTAGATCTTGTTCTTTCCACGGATGCACAATTGAGTTTTGAGCGAGTTGAAAGGGTAGTACAAGCCAGCGTGGATGACTTCTGAGTTTCGCAGCGAAGTTTCTGTTCCCAATGTGGGGTGTTGTTCTACAAGGAGAACTGAGTTATTCTTTTCCTGGAGTTGTGCTGCGACTGCGGTTCCGACGATTCCTCCTCCGATTACGATGTGGGAGAAGTCTGCGGATAGGCGCGATGACAGATGGAGACATCTGATTTGGCGGAGCATAAAGGGTGGAAATTGAAAAGAGAAAACATTAGAGATAACTGAACGAATGAGCGAGGAAGTGTGAACGTACCTAATGAACACATATTACTGAGCTCACTTTTGAGCACAGCGAGGAAGTGAGTGAACGTACCTATTGAACACATATTACTGAACTCACTTCTGAGCACAGTGAGGAAGTGAGTGAACGTACCTATTGAACACATATTACTGAACTCACTTCTGAGCACAGCGAGGAAGTGAGTGAACGTACCTAATGAACACATATTACTGAACTCACTTCTGAGCACAGCGAGGAAGTGAGTGAACGTACCTATTGAACACATATTACTGAACTCACTTCTGAGCACAGCGAGGAAGTGAGTGAACGTACCTAATGAACACATATTACTGAACTCACTTCTGAGCACAGCGAGGAAGTGAGTGAACGTACCTAATGAACACATATTCTCAACAAACGCCAGTGAAGTGAGTGAGTTAGTGAGTTTCTTAGTTAGTGAGTGAGTAACTGACTGACTAAGTAACTGACTAACTGACTAACTGACCAACTGACTAACTGACTAACTGACTAACTGACCGACTGACTAACTGACCGACTGACTAACTGACCAACTGACTAACTGAATCAAGTTAGTTAGTAGGTGTTAAGATCAGCTTGACTTCATCAAGATTTCCTGTAGATAATGATATTCACACATTCACTCGGATTGCTTGTACAAAATGATGTTCACTCACTCACTCACTTCAAAAATCGCTCGTGAAGTGCGAATAAAAGAGAAGACCAATATAACTGGAACACAATTAAATAAAGATGAATAGAACAATAGAATATGAACAATGACTTCACTCGCTTCGCTCGTGAGTGAGAATAAAAGAGTACATGAATATAACAGGAACACTGCTAAACAGAAAAGATGAATAGAACAATTGAATATGACGAATACATGAATAGAAAATGACGAATGCTCAAACAATAAAAGAGTAGCTGAACAATAAAAAATGGAAAATATGACAATAAGAAACCAAAATACATTAACAATAGAGAATGAAGAATAGAAGGAATGGTCAACAATAAACCGAGAATGAGGACGAGATGGACCAAAATGTCGATTCCAACAGTAATGTAAAGTAGTCACGACAACGCTATAGGTTTGATATCGAAGTAATGTTGAGTCAGAGCTGCTATCTTTGTTCCTAGGAAGTGCAAATTAAATGAGTGAAGATTGAGTAGGGAAATGTGTTCGAAAAGTCATACTAGTGAAGTATTATTGAGTAGTGAAGTCATATTTGTTTAGAAGTATTATTCAGTAGTGAACTCACATTTCTTCAAGTATTATTGAGTCACATTTCTTCAAGTATTATTGAGTAGTATCATGATAATGAAGTATTATCGACGAGTCTATTAGTAGTAACGTACTATTCAGTAGCAAAATACCATTATAGTATCATAACTATCTTAGTAATAAATAGTACAATAAGGTAGTTTGAGTAATATCTACAAGGCAGTCTTCGAGTAACAGTCTACTATAAAAAACTGTTCACAATCTTAAAGCAAAATACTTCCAATATCCAACTGAGTCGCTTGTTCTCGAACCGAGCATCAACAAACACCGTATTTATGCACCTTCTCTGGAAAGCTCTTCTGGATATGTGCTCGCTTTTGTCCCCCCAAATACTATAGACTAAAAGCCCCATTGGACTTTTGTGTCGTTTCCCTCGTATTAAGATAAAAAGCCAAGATGGGCTTTTGTGTCCGCAACCTGGTAATGGTAAAAAGCCGTACAGAAATCACAGATCATACGGGTTTATAACTCGAATGCATCTGAGTATATTGCTATATCTACATTCTCTTGCTCACCATACTCTACCCCGCTATTTACATTATCAACTGTTTTCAATCCAAGATGAAATGATTTCCAAAATTGCTGACACAAAAACTTTATTCCAGAAGGCTATAACAGGCGATTAAGTGCATTTGAGCAAGATCAATAGCACAGCGACAAATCATGAGACACAGCCAGCACAACAAAAGTAAAACTGCAGTTTTGAGTGTTATTCCTTGACAACACACTCTCAACATCGAAAAGTACTTTCAACACTTACCAAGCAAACTTTATGAGTGTTCCTTCAACTAATTTCCACCATCTATGCAAATTTGTAAGGTTGACGTATTCTTGGGGTCGGTTATTCCTACTTTGAAAGTGGGCTATAGTCTAATCTCTGATCATCCCATTTACCTTCATTAATCAACTGTCTACACTTTTGTCCCATTATTTTCCTTCCGACATAGTTTCAGTCTTTTTCACTCCTGAGTGTTGTGTTTGTCAGGTTGCAGTCTCTTTTTCTGTTCTAGCCTCTTTTTCTGCTCTTTGCGGTCTTTTGTCTTTTCCGTCCAGCCTTTTTCGTCTTTTCTCCTTCTTTTGCACCCAAACCTTCACAATACCTTAAGCGAAGCTCGGTAAGTCTCGCCACATGTCCAACCAGGTGCTCTGAAACCGTGGATCTCATAATCCTATTATCCAATAATTTTACCCACCGTCGTCTATAACTATAGCCCTTGTAGGAAAGAGAAAGGTGAGCATCAAAATATCAACATCCCCGATACTTTCTTTCATTCCCTTCATACACCCACCTCTCCTGCGTAGTATCCCGAGAAATAGCGCTACAATCACTCCCAAAGTGCGATTTTACGGCTACCTCGTAATCATGCAATTTGGTTTACTGCGAAAACACTAAAATCCAGAAAAAAGTTTGAAAGAAAACAACGAACCATGAGGAGCATCAAATCTGTCGTCGTGGGCGATGGTGGAGTAGGCAAGACATGTTTGTTGATCTCATACACCACCAACACTTTCCCCAACGATTATATCCCCACAGTTTTTGACAACTACTCCGCATCAGTAATGATTGACGGTGAGCCGATTAAACTAGGATTGTGGGATACCGCAGGTCAGGCTGAGTACGACCGTTTGAGGCCGTTGTCATACCCGCAAACAGAGATCTTCCTCTGCTGCTTTTCGGTAGTAAGCCCAGACTCGTTCTCCAACGTCAAAACCAAGTGGGTTCCTGAAATAAAGCACCACTCACCAAAAGACATACTCATTGTGTTGGTTGGTACCATGATAGACTTACGTGACGACATGGACGTCTTGGACGATTTGGCCGAGCGTAATTCCAAGCCCATTACCTACGACCAGGGTTCCAAGTTGGCGAAGGAATTAGGTGCGGTTCAGTACTTGGAGTGCTCCGCAGCCACTCAGGTTGGTGTGAAGGAGGTCTTTGACTTTGCTATTAGGTCTGTTTTGGACCCACCCAACTTGAAGAGCAATGAATACACCATTGTGAAGGATCCCGTGGTTCAGCTGAAGACGACCAGCGGGGCGTCTACGCAGGCCAAGCCGGTCAAGAAGAGGAAAGTGAGAAAGACGAGGTGCACTATTTTGTGAGGGGACAAAACAGGAGCGAACGAACTTCACGAGCGAAGCGAGTGAAGTGAGTGTGTGAGTGGAGTGTGTGAGTAAAAATTAAATGAGTGAGTGAGCTAGTGATTGAAGCTAGTGATTGAAGTTAGTTATTGAGAGAGCTAGTGTGTGAGTGAGCTAGTGATTGAAGCTAGTGATTGAGTGAGCTAGTGATTGAAGCTAGTGATTGAGTGAGCTAGTGATTGAAGCTAGTGATTGAAGCTAGTGATTGAAGCTAGTGATTGAAGCTAGTGATTGAAGCTAGTGATTGAGTGAGCTAGTGATTGAAGCTAGTGATTGAGTGAGCTAGTGATTGAAGCTAGTGATTGAGTGAGCTAGTGTGTGAGTGAGCTAGTGATTGAGTGAGCTAGTGAGTGGTTTGGTGAGTGATTGAAGAGTGAATACCGGTTAAGGGTGATGATTGGGATGGTGCTCGCTATGACTGAGGAACGATGACTACGATACTGAAATGCTATATGACACGGAACAATTGAGTTTTAGTCGCACTTGTTTAGTAGTGGCATTGTTCATGAACTAGTAAGTGATTACTATAAACACTAACTCATCACCCCTACCCATCATTCTATTCCTCTGCACTAGCACTACAGTACTCTACCCATCATTCTATTCCTAACCACGAACACTACAGTACCCCACCCAATCACTCCGTCATTATACCCGAACGTGTTTGAACCCCACTCCATAAGGCCATCCACATGCCCCCAGAACCCCTCTTTCTATTTCTCCTTTATCTTTCATAGAATATTCTGCGTACGATTGACTCCTGCTGGTCTGGCTACCTTCCATTTCCTTCCCGAGTTATAAGGGCTTTTATTAATACGTTTCTCTATCAATGCACTACTTAATCATAGACGTAGACAACATTCCATCACTTCAAGAGCGCTGCTCTAGCGGGATGCATACCAGCACTAGATGGCTCAGACTTGGCCTTCTTTTCCAACACCTTCTTGACGCTCTCCCTTCTCTTTTCCTGCAAAACCTCGTTCTTTTCCTTCAACTTTTGCTGTCTGTTCTCAGAGTTTCCACCTCCACCCACCGTCAACTCAACATTGATCTTTCTGTTTCTGAGCAAGGTGTGGTGCATTTTCAAGGCCAACTCCATCTTGGACTGTATCTCTGGGGTGTCATTATCAAACTCCAAAAACGCGATGCCCTTCTCTCTCCGCACTCTAAATCTGTCTGGTGCAGAGTTCTTGAAATGAGCCACCAATTCGGCCTCTTTGATATCATATGGCAAATTTCCCACAAACAAAATGAACCTCGGGCCCTTACCGTTGTTGACACCCTTGCCTTTCTTTCCCCTTCTGGTCTTTCTCTTCTTTTTGACAGGTTCACCATCTTCTTGTGTTTCAGCCTTGGTCTCCTCCTTTTCCTGTTCCTTTTCCTGTTCCTTTGCCTGTTCCTCTTCACGCTGTCTCTTCTTCTCGAGCTTCTCCTGCTCACGCTCCTCCTTGGTCTTGTTTTGCTTGAACTCCAACGCCTTTCTCTGCTTCTTTGTTAACTTCCCGTCCATGCTGAATTGTGAAAAAAAGAGATGAGATAAGGCCCAAATGGTGCATAAAGATTGAGGTAAGGTAAAAGGTAGAGATCTAGTGGAAACGCTATAGATGAGGTATACAGATGAGGAAAAGACATGGATTGGGTATGGATAGAAATGAGAAGATATCCAAAGTATAAGGAAGATATATGAAGAGGAGATGAGAGGAGGATCAATATGTAAGAGATTAACATCCATCGGAAGAACACATAGATGTTATTATATCCTTAAGAACACATAGATATTGTTATATCTATGAGAAGAACATACTGAATATGCAAACAATCGTCAGCTCTTCGTACCTCTGACAATTGGAAACTTCTGCCTTTACTAACAACCACTCCACTTAAACCTATTTCTTTTTTTGGACCGCAGCCATCTCAAAATCGGCCAGCTTTCGCATGAAGGACGATAGCCGCACCAATTTTCGCGAAGATCACAAATCAGGGACCTCGAGGCTGAGGTCCCGACTGCCATGCAAAAGATATTCCCAGTCAGGGATCGTGCATTCATCACCTTTTCGTGAGCGTTCGTCAGAGAGAGCCAACGACAAGTTGCACAAGTCGGAACTTTACAAGAAAGACAATACGTCATTGAACGATCTTCCTTTGGCCAACACCTCGCTTAAAAACAAACCCGCCCTGAAAGAAGAACAGCTCGAGCAGGACTCACGTGGACGCCTGCGAGAGAAGGAAACGAACAGCCAGCCCGTGGATCAAGACATGATCAGTTTGATGGGCTTTGGGGGTTTTGGAAGTACCAAGGGCAAGCATGTGGAGGGATCCAAGGGAGGGTCTGCCAAGAAGGAGAAGAAGTCGGAGTATAGGCAGTATATGAACAGACTGAAAGGGTTCAACAGGGCCTTGTCTCCAGGAAGGTGATAGTTGAGTTCTGCTACTGTAATGAAGGGAGCCTCGACGGAGGATTGTAAGATAAGATGGGGTATCTGGATGCTGAGATTGAGTTGGGGTATCCGGGTGCTGAGATTGAGTTGGGGTATCTGGGTATCGGAATTGAGCTGGGGTATCTTGGTATTGACATTAAGGACATTAAGTGGGGGGTACTGACATCAAGTTGTTAGTACTGACATCAAGTTGTGGGTACCTAGACACTAACAATAAGCAAGTGTTAGAAACACTCACGATAACCTAGATCATTCCTAGGTTTTAACTAAATATTAGTTGGTATGAGAATATATGTGAACCGTGTAATGAAAACAAATCCATTGGGATGGTACGAAAAGTTCATACAGGTGATTGGTGCTCATGATCATATCGCAATCACATATGCTGCACTATGTAAGAAAAGATCACCTGACACTATGTATTTATGTACTTTATGTTGTGTTAGAAATGGATTGAAGAGATGATCAAGATTGAATCTCCTCCACAGGCTACCCCATGATCCATCAAAGTTTTCACTTCTTGAGTGTAGTTTTTTGGATTACACATCCGGAGACTTCCAGGTTTGGCCAGAGCACAATGAGCACAAATGTTAGGTGGTAAGCATAAAACTGGAGAACCTAACAATACGAACGAATTAACGAACTTCATGAGCAAGGCGAGTGAAGTGAGTGAGTGAGTGAACTTAAATTAAAAATAGAGACAACTGAACGAATGAACGAACGAACTTCATGAGCAAGACGAGTGAAGTGAGTTAGTGAGTGAAATTAAATTAAAAATAGAGACAACTGAACGAATACTCTATTGCACTTAGAGCTATTACAATAGATTATTCTCTATTGTATCACTTAGAGGTACTACATTAGGTTATTCTCTATTTTAGTACCTAAAAGTGTTACAGTAGGTCAAATTCAATAAATTTGCGACAGTTGAGTGTTAATCAATAATTTGCACCCAAAAATCATGATGTTTGTTTCTTCGTGATTATGTTGGTGTCTCTCCTGCAGTGCAACTAAACCCAACAGTAATCCATTTAGGCATCAAAATTGATATATTCATAGGCGTCATAAAATATAGGAATTCATAGGCATTCATAGGCATAAAAATATAGACTTCGAGAACTCATCTAGGCAAAAACCTCATTTTCAGTATCAATTACAGCACCACCACGAAAGTCCTTAAAAACGCTTAAATCCCAGTCACCATCCCATCATCTTATCCTATCTGGCTTTAAAGGTTGGATTTATTGTCCCCCACCCTATTTTTTGCAAAAGTCCATTTCTGCCACAGATGGACGCAATACCCACCTTTTTGAATATTTCTCCGCTAGGAGTCGAGCTTTGGTCGTCTGTACCCTACCGGTATTTCTAGAATTGTGCTCGCGTTCTTCCTGTAAAACCTATTTGAAGTAGTAACTCTACAACTTTTAAAATGGGTGCAAAATGACAAAATAATACAAACTGCTACTTCCGCCAACTCCGGTATGAAACCCCAGTCCACCCAATACCGGAATCAACCGAGCCTGCCAAGAAAAGGGGCAACGGCCATTTTATGATTCTCAAAACGGTTGTAGCTGTTATATTTTGAGCCCCGAAGTGTTATGCTTGCGAACGCTCAGAGATGGATATTCGCTCCGTATACTAACCCTGTCACCGGTATGCACAATATTCACTAAATGTGTCGCTTTCTAATATAGCGAGACAATCGCTTCCTTGAGCCTTCAAAGAGCTGCTAGGTAATGATAATAAAATATCTTGTAAAGCTGGCATCTAGGGTTGCTTTACCGGTTAAACTTGAAATTTACCCACCGGGAAATAAGAAGTAGAACAGGGCATGACTTGGATGGCCCCCTTCACAAAAGGCACCGTCTATTCAGTCCATTACTTATCACAAGACCGTACATAAGACACCAAAAAAACACTCCATTGATACTCAAAACATTCACCTATACTAACTATAAAGCACTGCGTACTCAGATACTCTACTATTCATTCATATTCCACTTACTAAATATAACAACGCAATACAAGCATAATAGGTGACACAAAAACCTTCCCAGAAGTTACACAATTCCAATTGGCAACATGGTTGCAAAAATCTCCCCAGAGAGCCTATATAAGATGGACGAATTCCAAAGAATTCTCTACCCAAGCTTTCCAGTATGAAGTTCACTTCAATTGCATTAAGCTTGTTGTTAAGTATCCAAGTCTCTGACGCTATTATGGTCCCTTGGGACTGGGAAAAGCCTCCGGCCCACGAGCAGTTTGTTGAGGTTAGTGTGAACATGATACCACTCTCCGATGAGTGGGGCTATTTCAACAGTTTCCAATACTTTTTCGAAGATTACCAGCCAGGTTACATCGGTTTGCAGGCCAAAGAACAGCAGCCAAATCAAGTTGTTTTCAGTGTATTCTATAATGATCCAATACCCGCTTCACCACAGTGCCGTCCAGGTGCGGATACATGGACGGGTGTTTCTTGCTCGGGTCGAATTTCTTACAACGTGAACGAGACGCAAACTTTGGGGGTGAAATTGAAGCAAACTTTCCAAAATGGCAGTCATCTCTGGGAAGGTACCCTTAACAACCTGCAAACTACAGAACCTTATGTCATTGGTCGGTATATCACCGCTCCTGAACAGGGTTTATTGAATGGGCAGAGTGTTGGATTCCTTGAGTGGTATAACGACGATGTCAAATGTTATCCAAAAGGCGAGGTTATTCAATTTGCACCGACCTTCAAATCGGCAAATGGGACCGAATATGTGCCAAAATGGCTGAATGTGAGGCCCGTTTGGTGGACGGACAAATGTTCTGGTGATTACCAGGTTGTTTGGGACTACACCACCGCCCCGGACAACTCTTGGATCAAGGTCACGACGGGAGGTTACAAGTGAGGAGTGGGAGTTTTCCAAAACTTTTATGTAAGCGTATAGTGAAAAATTATGATGCACGATTCGGACATTAGAAGAGGCTTTGTGAATTTATGGGGTGTAGATGTTGGGGTGGGTATTTGTTCTTTTCGGTGTAGGAGTTGCTCTTTCCGAGAGCTTATGTCCATGAGAGTTGAGATTTGACAGTGTTCACTCGAGTGTATGGCATCATTGTATGCTTTTTAGTGAGTCATTGCCTTTTAATGCATCTTAACAGCTATATGAACATGACTTCAAAGGGAAATTTCGGAAAACTTGATAGAAATCCGATTTGACAGTAGAGGTATGAAAAATTCAACACTATCAAAGGGGATGAATTGGTGTTGGCTGGATGGAGGTGATTTTGGTATAATTCCTTAATTTTTTGTGCTGGAACGTACTGAGCGATGAAGCGAGTGGGCAGGCGAATTGGGTAAGCGAACGAGTGGGTAAGCTAAGCAAGTGTCCGAGTGAACAAAACACATATTACAGATGAAATGAACGAACTTACACTGTTTGTGTAATTTGCACTCTTCTCATTTTTCTGATTTTTTACGTTCACTATATATCCTTCCTCCTCATTCTTTACGTACACTATATACATCATTCCTCCATTCACTCCGTCAGTTAGCTGCAGAGCAACAGTCTGTGCGGAGATACTTATCCGCACTCACCAGTCCCAATGGCTACCAAAAACTCATCACTAAGACTACTGGTTAGCATGGTTAAGGCCATATTGACCATATATTAACAGCATCTATCATTACAAAATCTATATATGTTCCTTTGAGCCCTTGAAGACCGTCTATTCAGGCTTTGGCAGTTGTCCTTTCAACAACAGACCTTCAACTGTAGTCGGTTTGCTTGTATAAGATGGTGAAGGAGAATATGTGTACACCATAGTCAGGGGAAAGCTGTCACCAAGACCACACTAACGAATTTGATTAGCTGAATTTGTTGGACCCAGCACAAGTGAAAGGAGTGATTCGATTTTTTAAGCGTAGGAATCAACGCAATCGAGAGATCAAGTGAATTAACTCAATTGGTTGAACCCAATCAAGGAAAACCGAGTGTGAACTTCACGAGCGAAGTGAGTGAGTGAGTGTGGATTGATTAGACACTCATGAATATTCATGTTATTAACTTGAATCAAAATAAACCCGTCAATCATGATCACACTTTCTCACTTGCACCTCGTTCAAGCCCCCCCCCATGTCTTTCTAGATCTCTCTCCCTAACTCTCGCTCACCATCTTACTGTGCTCGTTGAATAATTCCTCATGTTTCACACGCAACTCAGTGTAAGCTTGCGAAAGCTTCTCCAACTTGGCCTCCAACTCAGCAACATTCGAGTCTTTCTTTATCGCCGGCACCTTCTTCACCTCGCTGTCAATCATTGACAAGTTGCGGAACGCGAGCTCTTCCTCGGACACCTGAGCAATCCATGACTCAAAGCTGGCCTCCTCCTGCAAAACATCCGGGATCTCCATGTACAACTGGTGCTCAGAGGCCTCGGACAGCGCCAACTGGCGCTTCAACTGCGGAATAAGTCTTTGCTTTTTGTTTTTAGAACCGTTCGCCACGTCATTCAAGTCCAGCGTAGTGGCCACCACCTGAATGTACGCGATGGGCCCAGAGCACGGGTTAAGACTCTTCAAGGTCTGCTTGGTCACAACATCGGAAACAAAAACACGGCCCAAGGCATCACCAGAAACCACGTTCATGCCGTCAAAACTCACAGCAATTGCTGTGACTGCTGCGTCCTGGTGGTGCACAAACGTCTCACGTAACTCCATGTCGTCATTCACCGTCACAATGCGCTTGTTTCCCCCCACACTTTCCAAGACTTGTGTGTTCCTGTTGACAGTGTACAAGGGCACGACCCTGATGGCACCACTGGACAAACCAGCGTATAACGCGCGGTTGGCCGGGTCCCGCGCAAAGCACTCTATAGGGTGCGGCAACACAAACGTGGTGAGAATTGTCCGAGTACCCAAGTCGTATATGCGGAGGGTACCATCACGCGATGCCGTGTATAAGCGAGTGTCGCTGGCATGGGCCAGTTCCGCAATATCAACGGCCAGCACAGCCAATGTGTTGTCGGTTATGGATAAGTACGGCTTGGCGATACCTGCTTCCTCACTACTGTATAACGAGAGCAAGTCCTGTGTTCTCCACACCAAAACTCTTGCGTCCAAACCTCCAGTGACCAAGTAGGTTCCACATGGCGAGAACTTGATGCACGAAATCTCCTGGTAGTGCGACTCGCGCACACACACTAGGTTCCCAGACGCGAGTTCCCAGACGTACAACTTTCCGCTCTTGGAGCCTGCAGCAAGCAACCACGGCACCCTGTATGAGGGGAGCTTATGGGCATCGGGGCCTTGGGGGTGGTGGGCCAAGGCCAAACACGACAACTGTTCTGGGACGGGGATTTTCTGGTCTGCGCTTTCCTTTCCCCATGTGTAGACATTGATGAGAGCCTTGTTGGTCAGGGCAGCGAAGAGCCTCTCTCCAGGTCCGGAGCCAGTGAGGACTGCTCCATTGCGCGGAGAGTCAGCGTTTCTGAAAGACGCGTGCTGGTGGGACGTTCTGGACGATGTGGCGAGGGCGAACGACTCTTGGGAGTGTTTATCATCGGGTTTTCCCTGAGATATGTAGAAGACTGATTCTTCCATGGTGGTCATCGCGAAAAAAAAGTTGAAAAAGTTGTTTGATATAAGGGTATCTGACGATGTATGGGTGTGGTTGTTAAGTGAGTGTGATGATGAGGAGGGTTATGAGTGTGTAAATGTTGGTATGAGTGGTGTTGAATGCTGAGTACGCGGTGGCGAAAATGCTCTGGCGGAAAATGTTGCAGAAAATGATTCAAAAAAGATTTTGAAGGAGTAAAAGTGAAGAGGGTTAGAGAATAAAGGATAAGGATAATAAGGATAACAGGATAGACAACAGGATAGATAAGAATAGAACAAAGAAGGATAAAAATAATACGGAGATAGATTCAGATTAAGGGTATCAGGCACATATATCAAGGATACAGATATACGGATAGATATAAGGATACATCAGAGAGACCATACATATCAGCCCAACAAACCCAGATTACACACTCCAACTCGATATATATATCCCTATAAACCAACTAATAAGATAGAGACACCTACCACCCACAATGCCAGTCGATATCCTCACAACATTGGTCTTCGATGGACCAGATGCAGTCCCAGGGTTCTACTTCTTCAAACGCTGGGCCCCCTTGGTGGCCGCACTCGGTGCAACAAAGTACTACTTCCGCGGATCTACCAACACTTGGGAGCGTGACATGCACGGAAAGGTATTCCTTGTTACTGGTGGCACTAGTGGCGTCGGTGAGGCCACTGTGCGTGAACTTGCCACTAAAGGTGCACAGATCATACTCCTTGTACGCTCCACTGAAGACTTGTGGACCGTCGAGTACGTGGAACAGTTACGCGAACTGACCAACAACAGTCTTATATACGCAGAGCAGTGCGACTTGGCCGACTTGTACCTGGTGCGCAAGTTTGCCACGCGCTGGTTGGATAACACGCCGCCCCGTCGGTTAGACGGTGTAATCTGCTGTGCGGCAGAACTGGTCCCTATGCGTGCTGCGCGCCAGTTCACTGTTGACGGCGTGGAACGTCAGATCGGTATCAACTACTTGGCACACTACCACTTGCTCACCCTTCTTGCACCAAGCTTGCGTGTGCAACCTCCCGACAGAGACGTGCGTGTTGTTCTCTGCACGTGCCTGACACAAACCTTGGGCCAGGTCGATGTTTCCGACGTGCTCTGGACGTCACGGCCGTATCCTACGGGCCTGCCATGGAAGGTGTACGGGACGTCCAAGATGATGTTGGGGCTCTTTGCACGCGAGTTCCAGCGTCAGTTGGACCGCTATGAGCGTCCTGACAAAACGCCGGTGAATGTGCGTGTCAACATGGTGAACCCCGGGGTAATGCGTACTGCGTCGACCCGGCGTTTCCTTTCATTTGGCAGCATCCTCGGGCTTCTTATGTACATGTTGATGTGGCCGTTGTGGTGGTTGATTCTCAAGAGTCCGATGCAGGGCATGCAGTCTATTCTCTTTGCCTTGTATGCTCCCATGTTGAGGAAAATGGAGGGTGGTCAGTTTGTGCAGGAGTGCAAGATTTTGGTCACCAAGCAGCGGCCCGAGTACGATAACGAGCCATTGCAGGAGCAGCTTTTTGCGGTGACTGCGCGGCATATTGACGAGCTTGAGAGGAAGTCGGCTATTGAGCGCAAGAAGCGGGAGACCAAGGAAGAAAGGGAAGCGAGGAAGAAAGCTAAGCAGGCCAAGCAAGCGGATGTTACCAAGAAGCCTGAGGACTTGGCTGAGTTGGATGCCAAATTGGCTACTTTGCGCACAGGCTTGGGCATGGGTGCGCAGGGTAGTGCACCGGGCGAGATGCCTTTATTTCCAGAGGATGGTTTTGGCAAGAGGAGGGGGAAGTAGTGGGAGGAAGTGATTATTGGGAAAACTTCACGAGCGAAGCGAGTGAAGTGAGTGAGTGAGTGAACAAACATGGAGTAAGTGATGAACGACCTTCACGAGCAAAGAGTGGATGAAATGATTATTGAGGCACTTTTGATTGAGTGGTGATGGATTGAGGTACTGAGCTAAAGCTGGAAGGGTGCGAAAAGCTTTACATTGTTGATATCTGGAAACAATAGTAATCTACTGGGTGTTTTTTAAAGCTAGATATTGGGTTCATTTTTACTATTGCGCGCTAGCCAATGCACGAAGTGACGGAATAAAAAGGATGGATGAGTAGATGAATAGATGAGGAGATAAATAGATGAAAAGAGATGAATAGATCAACAAACTTTTTGTATGCAATCCTAGTATATCCAAACTGTACAGTTAACCACACTTTGGGTTAGAAAATGCCTATGACTTACATATTCATTCAAAAGCACTATTTTAATCCCTCTGGTGTATATGTTCACTAAGAAAGCAAAAAGTTTTGCGTTGTAGTAATATTAGTAGCAAATCAGAAGTGATATATAAACGTAGATTACATGAACAAGCCACAGTAACAACATTTTTACTTGTTAATCAGACTGATACAGTACGTGTTTAGAACTACCAATGGCCAGCGGACTAAAATCGAGATATTTCGGGGGAATCTGAAGAAATTATACTAAAATGCCCGTCACAATCTTGAAAAATTCTCATTGATAGTGTCTTTGCTTGTCAAGGAGTTCAATTTTACGTGTAATCCGAGATCTTCACCTTTGTCAAAGTATTCTCGTATATACCCTTAGATAAACAAGCTACGGCCTATAATATAGAAACTTGTTTTGCAGACCAGATTCGGTTGTTTTTAACAGCCAATATTCAAAAACGTGTGCTTTCACTCAGCGGAATATCAAGTCAACAGGAATATGAACTACAAAATTGGAAATTATCTCAAATGTTCTTATTGATAAGGGCCTGCTTGAACACAAATACATTTTGAAGAAAAGGTTAAGATAAGCTGGAGAGAAGATAAAAAATGTAATAGAAAGAGATGGCATATCGTATATTTAACGATGAGCTGTGAAGTAGGGTTCCTGTGACTAGTGATTAGTAAATCTTTAATTTCCTCGAATTAGATTTTTTACAGGCATGCGAGCGGGGAGAATGCCGTGAGGTTAATACCGCTCTATACTTGATTTTTTCTTGCCTAAATGAATTCCAGGGTAAATCAATTCCAACTGATATTTCAGTTTGCTGGTTCTACTATCAAGGATTTTCTTGTAGTGCTTTCTGTATCTTCTGTGCTCATAGTGCATCCGTAATTAGTCAGTCTGGTCATTTTCGGGCTCCACGAGAAGAATTTGCAGTAATTTTGGATTACGTAATGAAAAGAGATACGAGGGAGGATCAAGAGAGGGGATCAAAAGAGAGGGGAGCAGAAGAAAGGGGAGAAGAATAAATGTGGATATTAGAAGTGGATAAATGCAAGAAAGAGGAGAAGGAGGAAAAAAGAAGAATGTGGAGAAGACGAACAAAAAGAAGAATGTGGAGAAGAAAAGAGACGTGGAAAAGAAAAGGGTGTGGAGAAGCAAAGAAGAACAAGTGGATAACCTAGATAAACAATAAACTAGATAAACGTAAGCTAAACAAAAGGGTAACTAGATAGATGTTAGCTTAACAAAGTGGAAACTAGACAAACGAGAAACTGGAACTAGATAATAGAACTGTGTGTAGTCCACACCACCTTCAAGAAATAGGCAATATATACAAACATATGTTATTAAAGTAGAAACTATCAGGGTTTCCACCTTTTAGGTCAGAGAATAGCTTGTGTGTTACTTGTTTATTTAGATCGGATATTTAGGGCATACTTATACCTAGACGTTTGAACAAAGGCCGAGCACGGGAAGGTTTCAGGATACTAGACCTGAAACCAACACATTTGGTTCTGTTGTCAACGTAGTGCCTAGAATAGGCTTCTATGCAGTGCTAGTACTCCCAGTACCTTACAGACAAAAATGGTGAACTCGAAAAATTTAAACTAGAATCTAGAAGTAAAGAATCTAACTATGAAATATGGAACTATGCAATCTAGAATATACAAATTGGATAAAGTAGCAATTAAAAGGCATTTAAACCAGAGATCACAGACCCGAGCATCAAAAACGCAGTCGTGTCTGAAGTTGAGTTGATTGTCACAAAACTTGCGGAACGGTGAAGTGTGATAATATTTGTTCAGGTCTAGTTTCATCTTGTGCAAACGTGGGTTTGAGACCTTTGTGGTAAATAGGGTGCGATAGACTAAAAGTTACTAACTCAGAAATTAGTACCAGGTTATAACGTTAGATGTCTTAGTATCAGGTTAGTACTTTAGGTATTCTAATGGGTTTTTGGTCATGCCAGGTTCTATACCAATATAGTTTTCGTCGATTTAGTGGTCCTAACGAAAACTCTGAACTTACTCCTTAGAGTGTGAAACTGCTTGTTCAATACCTTTGAATGCTAATATGAAATGTAGACTACTGGCAAGTGTGCAATTAGGGAGATTGGGAAAAGCACCATAATCACACCTTCATCTTTAGACACTTTTCACCCACTCCTTTATTTGCACTTAATCCTTTGTCTTTAATTCCCTTCTTCGCTTCGCTCGTGAGTCAGACAAAGGTTTCTCGAGCCTGTCAAACGATGCATAGAACACTGGGACGCATATTTACCCCGATTGCAGCGGTAGTAGCCCTGTGAGGGGGCGCCTATCATTTGGAATTGCATTTGATAAGATCACATGATACCAGCATAGACGAAAAACGTGGACAAGAGTGATACGGCGGAGAGAAGGATAGATTCATGAGGATGGTGAAAGAATGGCAGAAGATGGATTATAGGAGATGTATGGCAAACAATGACAGATGAATTAGCAGGTTTATGAAGATGACAGATGTAACGGTAGAATTATTACAATGACTGATAGAACAGCAAAATTATTACAATGACTGAACAGCAAAATCATCACAATGACTGAACAGCAAAATCATCACAATGACTGATAGAATAGTAAAATCATTGCAATGACTGATAGAACAGCAACCACTACAATAACACATGGAAAAGCAAAATCATGACGATATTAATGCATAAATCGTAAATATAAATGAAATCGATACCCAGAAACTAATAGACTAAAATAACTAAAACTAACTAAAAGAACAATCGAACGTTCTCAACAGAATCTTACAGTATCAAATACTATATTCCTATGAATCCGTAGTCTCACAAACCACACTCTTACAATCCACAGTCTTGCGATCCACAGTCTTATACAACAATCCACGGGAGTAGATTAGTTATGACTAATTTTTCATTACACAATAATAGACAATTCAATAAAGTTAAGTCGTCACTCCAACCTTACACAAAAACACTAGTCAACACGATCATCATCTCACGATCATCATTCTATTGCTATTCCATATCTCTTGTATTGAACACTATTACTTCTACTTCTATAGTACTGTTACTATCGTACTATTACTCCCTTATCACTATTCTGTCTAGACTCCTATTAAAGTTATTACGGTATCAAAGTATTACAGTATCATGTATCGCAGTTATCACAGTCAATACCTTGTCATACTGTGGTCGACATACTTTGTTACTCCATCATCTATCTCCATCCTACCATCACTCACATCTTGTATACCCTACTTCCCACCGTACTTTACCCTACTCTCTACCCTACTCCCACCCTACTCCTTTCTCTACTCAACTTTCGCATTACTCCTATCACTATCTATCTGCAGATTTCACCAATCAGTGAACAAAAAAAAGATTGCCTCCGAATCACCATGGATCCAAAGGCACAGAACACACAGAAGTCGCAGGACCTGGGTGCCCCTCGCACCGATGCGGAAGACAAACCAGGAAAGCCCGTCAGTTCATTGACCAGGCTTCTTAATGAATCCAACTCCGCACTCAACACGCCCAGGTCTAGCTCCGCAGTCACCTTAAACGAGAACATGTCACACATGTCTTCAGGCACAATCACACCCTCAGAAGACCCACAGATGCCCGACCTCGAGCAGGCCGCCGCCAAATTGAACATCTATTCAGGAAAACCCATGGCAATGGACCCTTTAGACCCCAAGCAGCCCATGGAAATCAACCCCAAACAACCTTTGTCCATTAATCCCAAACAACCCGCAGTGGTTGATGGTTTCGAACCCGCAGACCTGCGGGCCACGCCAACTTCGCCGTTCACGTCCAGACCTTACTCGGGCTCGCTTTCGCACGCACGGGACATGCCCATCCGCCCACCCAGCAACTCAGTGTCGGGCCCCCGGGTTGCGCGCAACAACTCGCTCTCGCACGCTTCGTTTTTGGCGTCAGGCGGTGGGTACGGTGGTGAATCTTTGTCGCTGCTGATCCCGTACTCCGCTCCAGGCGGTCGGGGCAGTACGTTGAGCTCGTCAATGGCCACTGCTTCCAATGCTACGCTCACCAATATCAACAGCACCACAAGCACGGGCAACGCCGGATCCTTGAGCAGTAGCAGCGGGTTGCACTCAGACGCGCTGCACGTGCCCAACTTGCCCAACGGGCAGGTAATCCTGCTGATCCACATTAGCTCGCCGCAGGTGTCTTCGGCGTCAATCGAGCCGCGGTTTGTGATCTCCAAGCAGCGTGTTGCGCAGGCGCAGGCTGCGCAGGCCGCGCTGTTGTCGCTGCTGCAGCGGTCAGGGTCGCAATCTGGGTTGTCATATTTCTTCTCGTCCAAGAAGAACCCCAAGCGCGAGCTGTCGTCGACGGACTTGGGGTCATTCTACAACAATGCGTATCATGAACAGGCCATTGCATCATCACCGTCGTCAATTTCGTCCGCAGACCTGATGAGCTCGACATCGGCGTTCCCACAGACACGCCACAACTCCATGGCCAACTTGAAGCGCTTCTTCAAGAAGGGCCAGACCCCAACGTCTGCGTCGTCCCAAGTGTCGAACTTGTCAAGTTCTCTCCGTGCAAACGGCGTAGGCAGCTCTGTGTCGCCCGCCAGCAACAGCCCGCAGGTCGACGTGCCGTTGATGGGCGTCAACATCCCCGACAACAGCAGCACAGGCACCCCAGTTACCACCACAGGCTTCCCCGGGCTGTTCAACGGGTCGCTCACGGCAAGCTCATCCAACAATTCCAACATGTTGGGCCAGTCACCCGCACGTGCCGACGGGCGCCGTGGGCTGGTGACACCATTCCTCAATAACCAGCCCGTGGCCTTCTCGAAACGCTACAGCAAGTATGGCGAGAACTTGGGCGCCGGTGCGGGCGGATCAGTTCGCTTGGTCACACGGCTTTCGGATAAGAAGTTGTTTGCGGTCAAGGAGTTCCGCGCCAAGTACCAGAATGAGACCAAGCGCGACTACGCTAAAAAAATTACAGGCGAGTACTGCATTGGGTCTGCATTAAAGCACCCCAACATCATCGAGACCATCGAGATCTGCTATGAGAATGAGCGCATCCTTCAGGTGATGGAGTATTGTGACTACGACTTGTTTGCCATTGTCATGTCCAACAAGATGTCTTGTGAGGAGATCAACTGTTGCTTCAAGCAGATCTTAAGCGGCATCCACTTTCTCCACACAATCGGTCTTGCCCATCGCGATTTGAAATTGGACAACTGTGTTGTGGATGCGCGAGGCATCGTCAAAATTATCGACTTTGGCTCTGCCGTTGTGTTTTCCTACCCATTCTCCAAGACCTTGATCGAGTCGCAGGGTATCGTGGGCTCCGACCCCTACCTCGCCCCGGAGGTGTGTGTGTTTAACAAGTACGACCCTCGGCCTGTTGACGTGTGGTCCGCCGCCATCATTTACTGCTGCATGATGTTGAAGAAGTTCCCGTGGAAGGTACCCAAGTTGTCTGACAACAGCTTTAAATTGTTTGCCACGCGTGGTGAGTACTTGCCCATTAGTGAGATCTTGAAGCGCACCCCTGAAACTGTCTTGAGCGATATCCAGGAGGGTCGTGCCGCGAGTCCCAAACCCGTGGGATCCCCGTCCAAGCCAAGCCCCGACGCTGAGGGCAAAGCCCACACCTCGTCCGAGGTTGGCGCCGGCCGCCTTTTGCTCGCGCTTCCCGAGGACTGCCGGCCTTTGATTGGGCGCATGGTGGAGTTGGCTCCCGCGTGCCGTATTACCATCGACGAGTGCTTTAACGATGACTGGCTTAAGCTGGTGAGCATGTGCACTGTTGAGGATCGTTTTGATCAGGAGGGAAACCAGACCTACGTGGTGGCCAGGTGCGACGACCACGAGCATACACAGGTTGATCAGTCCAAGGCGCATATTGCTGCGTTTGAGAAGGGAAAGAAGAAGTAACGAGCGAACTTCACGAGCGAAGCGAGTGAAGTGAGTGAGTGAACAAACAGAAAGGAATAACTGAGCGAACGAAGTGAGTGAGTGAACAAACAGAAAGGAGTAACTGAGCGAACGAAGTGAGTGAGTGAGCATATATAAAGGGAGAACTGAGCGAACGAACCTAGTGACTGGTTGATCGAACAAACAAAAACAGATAACCCGGCGGGCGAGCTGAGTGAATGAAACATGGAATAAGAGAAGACTGAATGAACGAGCGAGTATGGAAAAAGCGAGTGGGTCAACATGGAATAAGAGAAGACTGAATGAACGAGCGAGTATGGAAAAAGCGAGTGGGTCAACATGGAAAAAAGAGCTGATGATGATGAAGGCAAATGTACTGAATCGAGTTATAACATGGAGTAAGAGATAAGTGAACGAACGAGCGAACAAGAGAAAGATAGAGTAAATGAATAAACATGGTGTAAAAGTTTGAATAAACATTATGCATATATAATTGGATGAATAATACGGACGGTTGGCGAGTCAGTGAATGATGGCGAAGATTATACAGACTGAGAGGTGAAGATTATACAAACTGACGAAGGTTATACAAACTGTGAAGGTTACAGTGACTGGTGAAGATTATCCAGTAAGTGGTGAATATATGTTAGTGAGCTTGCGACGCCCGCGAAAGGGATTAGATGATACTGAAGCACATTCCTCAGCTCACAAGTTCCTTCATACACAACATCTTGCATTACTAGATTCTTGTATTTTTCACAGCTAATTCTAGGCACTCCCACGTTTGAATAGCCCTCATTATAGTTCCGTTATATTCTCAGGCTAAACCCTAGGGTCATTCTCATCATCTCAGACCAGACCATATTTCATTTTCCTAGACCCAGATCTCAGAATAAACCTTCCTACTCTGTTCTCAGACCACTCACTCACTTTGAATTCGATAGTCTTGTGGTATTACAATTTTTACAATGTACAAGTGACTTTTTATCCCTTTGACCGTATCATTTACAGTCTCATATTTATCTGGTCTTTATATTTATCTATGTTGTCTCATCAGTCTCTTATGTTTCTTGAATCCCTCCATGCTTATTCATTTATTTTACTCGATTTGTTCGTTGTGTTCGCTCGCTCAGTTCCGCGTCTCTCGTATTATATCATTCAATCACTCACTCAGTTCCGCATCTCTCATATTATGTCATTCAATCACACACTCACTTCACTCGCTCATTCAGTTCTCAATCTTCTAAATTACTATATACACTATACTACCACACGGACACCGATGGCATCTGCCGTCAGTATGACAGAGCCCACAATCGACTTGAGATCAACATCCTTGTGTCTCTCGTCAGTCTTCTTAATCTTGGCAATCTCGTAGATGTGCTTCAACGACACCTCACCCACAAAGTCGTGTTTGGCTCTTCCCGAGCCCTTCTCGATCCCTGCAGCCTGCATCAACAACCACGACGTTGGCGGAGACTTCATCTCAAAAGTGAACGATCTGTCTGGTTTCACCGTCAACAAGACGGGAATTGGAGTGCCCGGCTGATAGTTGGCGGTTCTAGCGTTGAACTCCTTGCAGAAGTCAATGGCCTTAACACCCTTGGATCCCAAAGCAGGTCCCACCGGAGGCGCAGGCGCAGCCTTCCCTGCTCCGACAATCAACTTGATTATAGCTCCCTTGGCAGACATGGTCTTTGATTTAAAGATTTTTTTCAAGGTTGATTATGTAATGGGTGCAAATGTCACGGGGCGAGGGCTTGAGCTGGGAAAGTACCATATGGAGCATGTAGAGTGTATTCAATATCTTTGTTAAGTTTTGGTGAGTACGATTTTGTTTCTTGATAATTGGGCTAAATCTATACCTGAAGTGGTCATTAAAATTTCAATAAACTGGTTCTACTATAAACTGGTTCTACTATTTTAAAAACACTAGTACTCTCAATTGTCCTACCGTATCCTCGATAATAATTCCCACTATCCTCAATAAACCAGTGCCAACTGTTCATAGTAGACCAAAACTCAGTGAAAACATATTATTACAATAAACTATTCCTCCTAAATACACATTGTATTCCAATAAATCTTTACTAAATTCTGCTAAACCCAACCAGTTCTTCCTGATATCTGTTAATCAATATATTGATCATCACTGCTACTAAATCACAATGATCCCAAACTGGTCTTTCTAATTATTATGTTTCTATACTAGTCCTCACTAAAGAAACTAGCAGGTCAGTTCGCTTGTTGAGTTAACTGTATATGTTTATGCACTCACTCAAGAGTTATCTCTGTACGTAATTAAGCTCACTCACACGGTTCTCTCTATATACAATTTGAGTTCACTCACACGGTTCTCTGTACATAGTTCAAGTTACTCACAAGCTTCTCCCTGTATACGTTTCAATCATTCACTCACTCACTCACTTCACGAGCGAAGCAAGTGAAGTTCGTTCGCTCGTGAAGTTCGTTATCATTTATATTTTCTTTTCATGAAGACCTTCCCTCTCAACTCAAGGGCAAAAACGACGGCCCTCAAGCAACCCAGAGAACTCTTCTCATATTCCCGTGACATAGATGGTGAGTGGGTATACGACCGTGAAGAGGTCAAAAGGGCCAAGCTGTACTACTACTTCCCTGACCTGTGCTTAGAGAAGCAAGTCGACCTCAGCGGAGGATATGACAAGTTCAAGAAGATCCCCGAGGAACAGAATCTCGCTGATTTTGGCTCCTTGCTCACGTCGGTGATGCAATACGAGAAACAACACGGAAAGCTAGCGGTGGATATCATCACATTTCGCGGCATGCTCACCAAATTGCTAGTTTTACCCTACAACCTAACGGACCCCATAGACTTCAACATCGTGGTGTACGATGGCCAGTTACTCATGGTAGCAGACCGCAAGCTCGAGTTGTCGAGGCGCGAGGCACAAAAGTCCCAGCAAAAGGGCGACCCAGAGTACATGTCGAGATGCGAATACAGTGGGTACAAGTTTGAGGCATTGGCAACTTTGCCAAAACCCTGGGCAGACTGTCTGAGGCAGCTCATCGAGAAACGTCACAAGAAGATCGTCAACAACTACGAGCAATTCATCAGTGTGGTGCGGTCCGGGATTGGAAATGTGAAGATGTTGATTGCTGGTGAGGTGGACTGTGTGTGGGATTATGTCCCCGACCAAAGTTCCAAGGTTTTGCAGCACTATGCCGAGTTGAAGACCCTGAGAACCGTCTCCAACAGTGCTCAGGTATCGACATTTGAGCAGAAGTTGTTCAAGACATGGGCACAATGCTTTCTCTTGGGCGTTGGGAAGATCGTGTATGGGTTCAGAGATCAGAAGTTGATGTTGAAGACTGTGGAAGTTTATGACACTGAGGAAGTTCCAATCCTCCTTAAGGGTCCCGCGAAGACGGAGAAGAAGAACGCCCCCAACTGCATGCAGGCACTCAAGTGGTATGGTGCGGTGGTGGAGTGGATCAATACCGAGATCCCCAAGAACGACGAATCCAAATCCTGGAGACTCAGCTATGACCCTGGCTCACGCACGTTTTCATTGAACGAAGTGGTGGGTGAGGAGCACGAAAGATGGAGAAACGGTGAGATCCTAACCCGTGAGTTTAGAGAGTGGAGGGAGAAGGAGAAAGAGCTGAGTCAATAGTGATAGAGGAAACAGTGGTAGTGATGGGTGGCTATGACATTTACAAGAGGATGTAATGGAAATCAGGAGCATAAAGCACTTATGAGGGTATGTAGGGGTTGTTGAGGAAAGACACGTTATGAAGGGGTTTGAGATTATTGGACTGTATATAACACTATACTAGTAAGATTTACCGAACCAGGTGTAGGTATGAGTGGCGCCATAACACGATTGTGAATCCACTAGAAATGTAATGCGTGGAAGATGAAAGAAGAGTAAGTGATCAGGATGGATAGAGTATAAGTGATGGGATGATAAGAATATAGAATAAATGATGAGATGAATAACGGAGAATAAATGGTGAGATGAGAAACGGAGAATAAATGATGAGAAAGTATTAGGAAGATAATAAGAATAGGAATATAAGGCAGGATTATAGAAGTAAGAATAAGAGTAAGAAAATAAAAACCGGAAGATGAAATTGGTTAGTGGGTAATTCAGGTAAAACCTGATACAGGTCAATTGGTTGACATCGCAGGTCATAAGTACCTAGTCTGTGAAGAAAATTGGTCGGATGAACAAGTGTATATATGTAAGTTGCTAAGCTAAGCGTAAAAACAGTAATGAAAAAGAGCATTTCTGGGAATGAGTGTCAAGTAAGAATGTATAAACATTATGTTCGAAGTCAGTGATATCTATAAACAATCAAATATGTGTACACCAAGTTAGTAAGAATTCTGTAGATATTCTGAAAGTGTAAGTGAAAATATCTGAAACCTGATCGACCCTCGGTGAAACGACTCGGTAAAGTTACCTAACATCCGCTGTAAACTGTAACCCCCCATCAGTCGATTACTAACTTCATCGGTGATTCAATCAATGATAACTTGTTCAATAACTCATTCGATCAACTTGTTCAATAATTCAATCGATTATCAATTGATCTAGTTCACTCGCTTCTCGTACACTCACTCCCGAGGCCCATCAACCATAAGTCAGGTGATCTCGCACTTTTCGGCATTGATAAACCACAAAAACACCGTCAAGGGCTCTACACTAATCATCGCTCCACGGTTTGCCCCATGTATTTCCCTTTTGGGGAGTCCCAGTCAAAATTCACATGGTGGCCAAGTTACAACAAGTCTAGAACGCAACCGATTAGAAATCCGGATCCCAGACAATATTATTGGCCATCGTGGGCTCAAACCTTACCCACCACCATCACTTGTTGCTTCGTACCGGGCTCACGCACAACTCCCTCACTTAATGACTTAGACCTGCACACAATGTAAGTTTATCTGATTTTGCTTCCGAGGATGTACCCTTTTTTTCGGCCAATAGACGCGGTTTGCTTTGTAATGATTCCTCCCTTCCGCTCACAAAACCACAATCAGCACAATTTAACCCCACTCTATTTTTTCCCCGTACATTTCCCCTCGTTTGTCTAGAATACATATAAAAGCATATTGCCCGCAGGTTTTTTACACCATCACAATTAATCAGTAATGGCCCCAAGATTCACCAACTCCAACGGCTGCCCCGTGTCAGACCCATTCACCGCTCAAAGAATTGGAAATGACGGTCCCCTTTTGTTGCAGGACTTCAACTTGATCGACACCATCTCTCACTTTGACAGAGAGAGAATCCCAGAGAGAGTTGTGCACGCTAAGGGTTCTGGTGCCTATGGTTACTTTGAGGTTACCGATGACATCACCGACGTCTGTGGTGCTGCTTTCCTTGACACTGTTGGTAAGAAGACCAAGTGTTTCACTAGATTCTCCACTGTCGGTGGTGAGTTGGGTTCTGCTGACACTGCCAGAGACCCAAGAGGTTTCGCCACCAAGATTTACACTGAGGAGGGTAACTTGGACTTGGTTTACAACAACACCCCAGTTTTCTTTATCAGAAACCCAATCAAGTTCCCACACTTGATTCACACCCAGAAGAGAAACCCAGAGACCCACTTGAAGGATCCAAACATGTTCTGGGACTACTTGACTGCAAACCCAGAGTGTATACACCAGCTTATGCACTTGTTCTCTGACAGAGGTACCCCAGCTTCCTACAGAGAGATGAACGGTTACTCTGGCCACACCTACAAGTGGTCCAACAAGAAGGGTGAGTGGCACTACGTCCAGGTCCACTTCATAACCGATCAGGGTTCCAAGACCCTTGACAACGAGACTGCAGGCCGTCTTGCTGGTGAGAACCCTGACCACGCCCAGGAGGACTTGTTCAAGAACATTGCCGCTGGTAACCACCCATCTTGGACTGCCTACATCCAGACCATGACCCAGGAACAAGCAAAGAAGGCTGGTTTTTCCGTGTTTGACTTGACCAAGGTCTGGCCACACAAGGACTACCCATTGAGAAGATTCGGTAAGCTTGTTCTTAACGAGAACCCAAAGAACTACTTTGCCGAGGTTGAGCAGGCTGCTTTCTCTCCATCTCACACTGTTCCATACATGGAGGCTTCCGCCGACCCAGTGTTGCAGTCGAGATTGTTCTCCTACCCTGACACTCACAGACACAGATTGGGGGTCAACTACACCCAGATCCCAGTCAACTGTCCAATCACTGGTGTCTTCAACCCATTGATCAGAGACGGTGCTATGAATGTCAACGGTAACTTGGGTAACCACCCAGCATACCTCGCTGTTGACAAGCCAATTGAGTTCAAGCAGTTCTCTCAGCATGAGGACCAGGAGGTGTGGAACGGTGCTGCGTGCCCATTCCACTGGCAGGTCACTGAAAAGGACTACGAACAACCAAGAGCATTGTGGCACGTTTTGGCCAGATATCCTAACCAACAGGCGCACTTGGCCCACAACATCGCCGTGCATGCATCGGGTGCTAGACCTGACATCCAGGACCGTGTCATTGCTTTGTTCACCAAGGTCCACCCAGACTTGGGTGCCCTCATCAAGAAGGAGATCTTGGAGAGATCGCCAAGAAAGTGAGTATTTATGTTAATGAAGATGTGACTTTAGTATGAGTAGTAAATAGCATTGTACATTGTTATCGAGATGAGCTGATTTTGTATATGAGTAGAGATACGTAGTCTGGCAAAACCTACGTAGAAGTGTTGCTAAATTCACACCACCTTTCCTAATCAAGTTCTATCCTCTGATTTAAAGTGTGGAATTATGTTTTCACAGGCCTTAAAAAAAGTGCCGGCTTAGTATGTTTGACGAATCTCGCTTAGTCGTCGCTGTTTACAATATGGCTATGGCTGAGCGGTCGCTAAAAATATGGCTATGGATCATTACAATATGGCTTTAAAAAGCCGTCACTATGTTTAGCCTGTGTCGTCATTTTTTCATAATGGCCAGGACTGCTAATGTTTTATCTTGTTCCTCGAAATGTTTTATCTCGCTTCTATGTTTCATTCCGGCTTGTCGGCACTTTTTACTTTTTATTCTTCAAGGTCATTAACCTTGTTTTTCGACATTACTTCCACATTTCTACACGCACGTAATCAATACATTCATTCGCTTAATCAACTATTACCATATCGGGTCACTCAGCATTTTAGTTTCCCCTCAGTACCCATTCATCCGGCTTTTTCACAATTTGATCTTCTCCGTAGAACAACCGCAGGCGGTTCCACACCTGCAGTTGGCTCCACAACAGGTTTTGGTTGCAGTAGTCGATGTAGTGTTTGATGACGAGCAAGAAGTATTTTTGGAGCACATGGTTGGTTCCCCGTCTCGAACGCAGTCGTCTCTGTTATATACTTGTGGTGCGATAAGATCACGGTTATACCTCCCCAATTAGGAAATGTAGCCCGACATTCATATCTGGCGCAAACATTTACTCGAAATGTGAAACATTCTCTCGTGTCAGTGGTGTTTGTGCGACATTTGGACCCTGTCACTCATACATAGTCAGGGGGTCAGGTGACTTGACATTGACTCGACTCTACTTGCAACCGCGCCTCTTCGTGTACTGTGCCACCCTACATACCCTGTGTTGACCTGGTAAGCCTCATCACAGCCTGGTTGCAAAAAAACGTGTTGTTTATTAAATTTGGAAACAACCGCAGCTGAAAAGCGTGACTAAACCTTGTATGCATGAATTCACCAACCATATCGCTTATATAAATACTTGAAATATACTCTTAATGTATCTACAAATTTTAAAATATGTCTGATATTGCAAATGCTTTAGGTGACGCTGCCAGCGCTGTTCAAGGAGTCTTCAGCACCGTTACTCAAGGTGCTGTGTCTGTTGGTGGTAAAGTAACTTCGGAAGCTGTTGTGGTTTTCAGTAAAGTTACCTCCAATGCTGAAGGTATCGCTACTACTATCACTTCCAAAGCTGTTCAGGTGGGTGATCACATTACATCTGGTGCGGTCGGTGCTTTCAGTACCGTGACATCCGACGCCGTGGGTGCTTATGACACTGCCAGATCAAAGGGTCAATCGCGTATTGACGCTGCCACCTCCACTGCATCTACTGCTCCGTCTGGTTCTGGTGCTGCATCTGGCTCTGCTGCATCTGGTTCTGGTGCTGCATCTAGTTCCGGTGGCTCTATTGCTACACAGCTTAGCGTGAGCTCAAATTCTGACGTTGTCAATATCTCGTCGGTATTGTCATCAGCTTCTACTTCTGCTGCCTCCCACTCTAGCTCTGGGATACATACCGTGTCTAGATCTGATGCATCTGGATCCAACTCTGCATCTCAGTCCAGCTCCAAATCCTCGTCATCCTCTTCTTCTGGTGCTTCTCCAGCATCGTACGAGGCTGGTTCTTGGAAGAAGGCTGCATTGGTGATGGGTGTTGTGGGCTTCTCTTTTGTCTTTAACTTGGCTTAGTTGACTGAATGTATAGCTCTGTTGAGAGATTAAAAAGTATGGACATGGTGAAAATGAATAGATATGACTTGAACTTAATGTAGCTGACTTGTAGGTTAGGTATTTATGCTAGGTGTACCTACCCTTCATTGATACTGAAACAAGTGGTTCAACACCCTTCATTGATACTAAAACAGGTGGTCCAACACCCTTCATTGATACTAAAACAGGTGGTCCAACACCCTTCATTATTAAACTTTTTTGACTGTTGCAAAAAGCCCATTAAAAAAATAATGAAGCATTTGATGGATAAGCCTGCTCGAGTCCAGGTAGATCCTAACACCATTCTCGAGGATGACAAACCGCCCCAAACAGGAGACACATTCAATATCTGGTACCTCAAATGGTCTGGAGGCGATAGTTCAAATACTTATGCTAAACTGAAATACAAAGTCAACATCAAGAAAGATTCAGGATGGACAAAAGCCAAAGGTACAAATCCCTTATGCCTCTTCTTTGCTCGTGGATGTTGTTATCTTGGGAAAGAATGCAAGTACTACCATAGACTCCCCTCAGAGAAGGACTTGGTACCTCCCACGCAGGATTGTTTTGGAAGAGACAAGACTGCAGAATATCGCGATGACATGGATGGAGTGGGATCATTCAATAAGCATAACAGAACCCTCTACATTGGTGGACTACACTCAAAGTGCACAGAGGCTGTTCTTACCAAACATTTCCAGGAGTTTGGCCCTATAGAGTATGTCAAGGTTCTTCGAGGTAAAAACTGTGCCTTCATCACATTCAAACTAGAGACACAGGCACAATTCGTGAAAGAAGCTATGCAAAACCAGCTGCTTGATAACGAGGAAATCCTCAATTTGCGCTGGGCCAACGAAGACCCTGACCCTAACGCACAAAGCAAAGAGAAAAGGCGATTGGAAGAGGTTGCTTATGAAACAATTCAAAATATATTAAAGGAGACAGATGAAGTTGATCACAAGAGAAAAATGCAGAAAACTAAGCCCGAAATTATCGAACCGGAATCGGACGAGGAGAAGGCTACAGAACAGAAGGCCATAACTTCCAACTCGGGTTCGTCTACACTTGTTTTCAGCCAAGAAACTTTGCGCAGGATCGCAGCATCGAAGATTGTTAAATTACATCCAAAAAAAACATTGACTGCTTTGGTGTCAAGTTACTCAAGTGACGACGAAAGTGAATAGATTTAGTCCCTTAAAGGCCTTGTTTGCGTTTCCGCAGTCAACCATTCAGGAACTTTTTTCCTTCCCTTAACCAAAAACTTTCTCAAGTCATTGAACAATTCTGCGTTTGAGGGATCCAAGAAAGTGTAACTTGTTCCCTTATTTCCCGCTCTTCCTGTTCTTCCGATCCTGTGGATGTATTCTTCGAATTTATTCAGCATTTGGAAATTAATTACCAATGAGACATTAGGCACATCCAAACCTCTAGCAGCAACATCGGTGGCGATCAATATTCTGCTCTCACGGGCCTTGAATTGGCCTATTACTCGTTCACGAGCATCCTGTGTTCTAGAGCCATGTATCACGACGTTTGGGTGGCCTCTCTTGGCAAATTCCTCTGAAAGTGTGTCGCACACACGTTTGAAATTTGCGAAAATGATGATCGAATAATCACGATTCTTGGCCACATGGCGGCCAACCACCTCCAACATCTTGGAGAATCTGACACTGTCAAAGTCTCCACTTGTGTCTTGTGTGCTCGAGTAATCAAACAATTGCTCGATGTTATCGGCGGCCTCACCTGAGCGCCCAATCGACAAAAAGGCAGGTGACTCTAAATACTTCTTGGTCATCCCTTCTATTGTTGGCGACATCGTAGCAGTGAACATGAGAGTCATTTTCTTGGAGATGTTGAAAATCCTCAGATCTATTGTTTGCGTTAAGTTATCGTTGGAGGGCAAATTATCCAAAATTGTGCGCAATGGCTTTTCGAAGCCCATGTCGATCATTCTATCTACCTCATCAAGGATTAAATAGTAGCATTTAGAAAGCGATACAATTTTCCTCTCAAGAGAATCAACAAGCCTTCCTGCTGTGGCAACTATGATGTGTACACCATTTCTTACTGAGTGCACTGTTTCCTCGTACTTATGTCCACCGATTATTGTAACAACATTGAAGCCCAATTTCTTCCCAAATTTTTCGGCCTCTTCGCTAATCTGTAGAGCCAATTCTCTCGTGGGTGCAAGAATTAGACCGAGTGCTTTGTTGTAGTTAGAGTCTTGTCGGTGTTCAAACTCTATGTAGTTCTTGTCGATCTTCATTAAGTATGCCAAAAGAGGTATCAAGTATGCTAAAGTTTTACCAGAACCTGTTTCAGCTATACCAAGAATATCCCTCTGTTTCAAAGCTACTGGAATGGAAACGCGTTGGATTGCTGTTGGTGTGGTGTACTTCAATGTTTTAACAAGTACATCCTGAATATCTCGTGGAATATCCGATTCACTCCATTTTCTAAGCGGATTTCCAATATCAGCACCCCTAGTCAGTATATTGTAATCCTCCTTAAATATTCTCCAGTCTCTGCGTGTCATTTCTTCGAGGGTTTTCTCAGACCAATGCTTCTCTGTGTGCGGCATTATTGGTTGTTCTATTGAAACATCCTCAAGAAGAGGCTCAACAAGATCTTCCCCTTCAAGCTCTTCATCCCAACTAAATTTGAACTTCGCGCTACTTTTCTTGACGTCCTCGGTCTTTACGTGCTTTGTTTTAGGAACTTCATCGGTCTGATGGTGGTTTTGAGGACGCTTTCTCTTCACACTATTTTTGGTTTCTAATTGAGATTTTCGTATTTCTTCTAGCCTTGCTCTTTCTGCCTTGGAAATAAATGTTGGTTTAGCAAGAGTATTGGCTCCTACTGTATTCTTTTTAATCAACTCGTGGGCTGCAATAGGTCTTCTGCTCATCAGCGTGTTTGTTATATCATTTAAAAATATTCTTTTTCACTGGATTTAACGAAAAACTTGAAAAACTCCGTTTTTTGTATAAAGAATTCGTTACAACTAAAAGCAAACTTGGTTGATTACTGGACGTAACTATCTGATTGAGGTTACTTAAGCTATACTACAGGAATTTTGGTAATAGCCAGGCACATTGCCAAAATTCAAACCACCTTTAACAACTCTACACATTGCGAGAATAACTACCTCGTTAGTTTAACATAAATTGTGTGTATAAATTTTCTCCTGTGTGGACCCATAGAATCCTGTATGGATGTGCACATTAGTCTATCAGTAACGGCAACTTCAATGTTTTCATTCAAACATCCCGTTCCTTCTATAAAAAGCGAAGCGTAAATTTATTTGCTTCCCGTATCGTTCCAATCGTCATATTCTTCAAACATCGTCTTCCCCACTGTTTGACTCTCTATTTCTATAAGGTCCTTTTCTTCCTATTCCGGCAATTAGCATGTTAGATAGCATCTCCAAATGGATTGAAGCTGGGCGTAATCTTCGACCGATCTCCTTGTGTGGAACCCTTTGTACTCGAGTTTGCGGGTGCAACCGGGTTTCCGCTAGCGCGAGTAGTTTTTGCTTTAGCACGTGTGCTGCCAGCGTTGTCTAATTTTGCTGAGTTGTCGCTTTTGACAGCCCTCGAGGTTGGCACTCCTGTCGAATTGAAGCCATAAAAATAGCCATTTATCTCGCTTAACAAATAGTTAATCAAGTTCAACAAATTGATTTGGTGGAAATAGTTTGGCTTAGCCAAGTTTTCAATCTCGTTGATTGAAAAGTTGAGGATCTGTTCGTTAGACAACTCATACTCATTCGGAATCAGTGCTGGGCTGACTGAAGATTTGCTTCCCTTCTCTGCAACAGGGTTGAGGTACATCTCCGGTCTATCATGAGGCAACACTGCACACAACCAAATTCTGGTTTTGTAAATTTTGAAAAGTTCTTTGATCAAACCCCTGAAATCGATTCTTTTGAATCCTGCAAAGTAGTAGAAAATCAATTTTTTGAAGTCGGATTGGTATTCAACATTGATCAAAGACAAGTCCTTCTCCAAATTCAACTCCTTGATTTTATTGTAACAAGTAATAAAGGCTTTCTTTTCCTCCAAAAACTTCCCGCTGATTTTATGTACCTCTTTGGGGGTTGCAAAACGTAACACCTGTTTCGTGGGCAAAGTCACTACGAACTCATTATCTTCATGCAGGTGTGAATTGATAATTGCCGAAGCATTCATTGACGTCGGATGAGTGCCACTAGCTTTCTGGTTGTGGTTGCTGTTGTGGGCGTTGTTGTCTTGGATTGTCAAACTCTTCAAGTGTTCCAACTTTTTCAAAAAATTGAACAAGATAGCAAAATCCAAGTTGACCAAAGGCTCCACTATCATCACCAAGTCCTTTCCACGGTCACCATCTACCACAACTAGATCATCCTTTTGAAGACAAATATTGGAATTGTTTGGATACGACAACAAATCAAACTTCCCGTTCTTGTTGATGACAAGACACAAAATTTTATGATTAAACGTCAAGTTGTTCAAATTCTTGATGAAAGCAATTAACTTAACTATCGTTTGACTCTGAAGTAAGGTGCGTAATTTAGCCAAGATGTCACTGGTAGTGTCTCTATTCTGGAAGTAATTCAATGTCTTCAAGTAGAGCTCTTTCAATTCGGGAGATGCCACAATGTATTGATCCTTCAAAATCAATCCATTTTCTAAATTGATGGATTGTGCATATTGGGCCAGTCCCTGGGACAGATTACCAGCAGCTGCCTTTGTTTGGGCCTGGGGCAGCTTTTGAGCAGCTGGAGCAGATTTCAGCGACTGGAAGGTCTGTTTCCCTGTTTGAATTGGCTGTTGCAGCGGAGGCAGTTGCTTTCTCTGGCCGACCTGCAGTTGTCCCAGTCCTTGGAAACCACGATTTTGCATGTGAGGCAGTGGCTGCGTTTGCAGTTGTGACGGAGGCTGTTGCAAACTCTGTTGGATATATGGGTTGAAGCTTCCAGGCACCATGTAGTTGTGATTTCCGAATTGCTGGTTTTGTTGGAAAGGTCCCATATTGAGCGGTTGCTGAGGTTGGCTAAAAGCCGAGAAGTTTGAAGGAGTTTGGAATTCCGCCAATTGGCTTGGACGTCTAGCCTGGAAGTCAACAAAATTTGAGTTCAATGACAAAGAGTTTCCGAGAGAGTCCGCCAAGTGATCAAGATTGACATTTTTGTTGTAGTTATTCATAACAGCAAAGCTTGACAATGTTTTCGACGCGTTGGATCCGGACCTGCTTTGGCTTCCACCACCGACGGTCGGTTGACCATTGTTACCGGAGGGCGTCGGGCCGGAAACGGAGGACCTGCTGCTAAGACTACTTTGATTGGAATTGTTGAAGAATGGAGAAGGTGACATGTTGGGATTAGCATGGAACGGCGTACCTTGGGTTTGGAAAGTTCTTGCGCCCAAATTTCCGGATGGGAAACTGGATCTAGTGAATGATTCTGCGGCATAACTTGGTCGTCTGGAAGAAATTGTACCAATTCCTCCCTGAAGCTCAACGGGCAAATTGAACGAGTCCTTGTAAAAACTTGTAGAATTACCACCCATAAAGTTCGGCCCATCTTCCGATATCTGCTCGAGAAACATGCCATTCATGTTATCGTCCACCATTCCCGGTAAAGGCATGGTCAAAAATTCTCCCGAAGTGGCCAGGTGTGTACCATTAGGTGGGGACAGGAAGGACAGCATGTTGTTTGGTTGATGTCCGCTAATTGGGCCATTTGATTCTAGCTGGGATGATGTATTAGGGTGCCCAGCATTGTCAAGGGGTACAACAGTTTTATAGTCGCCACTCTCGTGGTCAGTTGTGGTGACATTGGGGGTGGAATTCCCCTTACTTTCAACGTCGCTTGCGGCTCTCCCTCGAGCATTTATGTCTACTGACACGTCGGACAGTAGGAACTGAGGGTAGTTAAAACTCATGATAGCTTACGAGCTCGTTGTTGTGAGTCCGTTAAATTCTATTTTTTGTTTTTTTCAATTAGTGTTTTAAGTGACAATCAAAACAGCAATTGCTTTCTACATATATTTTACGGTGCTGGGTTGAATGAATTGGAGTGGCAAAAAGTGTTTCCACCATCTAAATCATCAATGTGTACAATATAAACAAGAACAAAAACCCGGTGTTGTAGCTCGAGGTTTTATGGGTCACACTTCACCCGCACATATTTTTGCAGTATACACGTTTTCCGCGACTTTGAAACTCTTGGTGCCAATATGTGTGAATGACCCAAGAAATAAAACGATTTTCCATACAGGTTCCCCAAACATTTTCTTTTCAATTGACTACATACATATAAAGCCGTCCCCATACACTGGGGATATCAACTGCAGCATCAAGCTGACGTAGAAGATATATGCTATAGAGTGTCTCCTTAACTGGAAACACTCGTCTTTCTGGCAAATCCAGTGCCAGCTCTTGGTGGGAACTCGTCCCCTATTAAGTGCTGTTCATCCGTATCAGTTGGTTCACAAGTACACCAATTCAGCTTTGGCGATGAACTCATTACCTCTGGAACATGTTTACCACAACCGGTCCATGATCTGTGGTCTTTTAGTTAGTTAGTATTGAAACGTCTAGTTTGCAAGACTTGGGGTCTGACAATATCTCACAATAATACTTACGGCAAATTGCACAAATTTCTGCTTGACACATGTTTGTAATATAGTTTTGATGTGATATCAGTACTACGTGGGAACTCATGGCTTTATATATTGGCTTATCTATAAGAAATTCACGCGAGATATTCCGAACATCTCTCACACCAGCGGATGCCCAAAAGGGGTACAAAGACATCGAACTTCCATTCCCCCGCGCAAAAATACGTACATTATCTAATCAAAGCTGGAATCGGCAGTCATGCCAGTCTGGAGCAACAAAGGAAAATATCACAAAAGTCGGAAAGGTACGGTTTTTTGCAAAGCTCCTCTTACTGATTAGTTTAGGGGCCATATTTCCTGCACCCCCAGACCTTTCTCCTCTTGTGAAATCTTCAAGGGAGTAAGGAGCGTTTCCTTGTTCTAAACCTTTCCCAACATTATACAATACCTATCCTTGCATCGTTTGCTAACCAATGCACAGTGAATATAAACCAGTTTTGCATATAGTTCGGAAGTTCATGTCCTTCCCTGGATAGCTCGGTCCTTGCAAATGAGCCCATTGCCATGAAAAATGCAATCAAACACTAGATTGTCGTACCGCGGATACAAGTGAATTAATCTCCTGACGTTACTAGGTCGTAAACTCTAATTTCGTGTCATAGTCATGTTTCGGCTAAACTCATGCGATTTTCGAGCTGACTTCGAGCCATCTCATGATCACATCAGTGACATCAGAGTCAAACATTCTTTGAAGTGCGTGTGTTTTTTTCTGGAATGTGTTAAGGCTGTTCCCGATTGTACCTTGTCTAAACTTCTTACTTCATAAGCGAATGAAGTGAGTGAGTGAGTGGGCGAACTTACATGATAGAGTGGTTTTCTGACATCATTATTGCTTTCAATTATCGATACAATTTATCACTACCATCTGAAGTGATATCCGATTCGTTGGATTTTCTCGTAAACCTTAGCTGCCCTGTTTCATGCTAGAAGTATGTCAACAGGATTACAGTCTATATCGAGCACTATGTTGAAACAAACTCGCGTGTCCTACAGCCCGAAGGAATATACAAAATGAAACAAACGTGCCCCTAAAGCTCGCTATTTCATAGTACGCTATTGTAGATCTTTTGATTACATCTATAGTACACTATTATGCAGACAGCCTTGGTCGCTCACGAAGTGCTTAGCACGATCCACCAGTCTGTTCACGGTGGGCCTCAATGGTGTCACCATCTTCTAACTCCATCTCATCAGGAGTAGAGTCTGGAGAAATTCTAGTGCCATCCATCAAGAATCTTAAACTGTTGATATCTTTGCCTTGTCTTTTGCAAAATGCTTCCATTAATCTTCTCATAGGCGTGGATCTCTTGATTTTGAAGTAGATCTCAGATGATCCATCAGAAACCTTCAAGTTGATATGTGTTTCTTGCTTTTCTTCTTTTGGCTGTTCGTTGTCCGACATTATACTGCGTGTTGTTAGATCGCTCTAGATCAGTGTTTTTTTTTTGCATTTTGGGAGTTGCCACTTTTTGGTATGGACACGAATACAATGGTACGTACTGGGTTCAAGATCTCTGCTCAGTTCGTTCATTCAGATATCCCTTACTCCATGATTATTCACTCAATCACTTTATTCGCTTCTCCCGTAAAGTTCGTTCTTTTACTTGCACACATTTCAGATTGTGAGCGATATCACAACCTTTAATACGAAGCGATCTAAAACAAAAGTGCTACAAAATTCTTGCACCTCAAAACAGAACTGTACAAGAGTTTTCGTGCTATATAGGTTTCAAATATGTCACAATTAAGCGGTGATATTTCTTTAAATACCTTGGAAGTGGCCTACAGTTAATGGGGCTGCATATGACGCCCCATAATCACTACTTAACTTTTCCCGAGAGGGTATCTCAAATCTACCTTAACGGGTTTACAATAGTCATTGGCCTTACCATTTTGAAATTATACATTTTCAAACGGACTCTTACTTCAGCGACTCGTTTGGCAATTGAACAGCTACTATGCGACGATACTGTAATTAAGGAGTTTCCTGAAACTTTGTCGAGATTGGTCGATGGTATGGTGGAAAGGTCATTAGCACTGATCAAGTTGAATTACTTGGTGATTATAAAACTTGCAATTACGATGGTGAAAAACCTAGTTTTATTTTATGTCGAGTTGTTTCTTGGTACGTGGACTTGTCTTTTAAATGCAGCCATTGCAGGAAGTACAAACTTTGCCTTGGATTCAGCAGAAACAGCTATAGTAGCAGTAAACGCAACTGTTGTTGGAATTTCACATGATATACAAGACGGCCTAGACGGCCTTTCTACTGCATTGAATACGTTAGTACTGGGTGCAAAAAGTATTGTGGATCTTTTCACCGGAGATACAAATTCGCAATCCAAAACCTACGAAGATAAAATATCATTGTCTGTTAAATCCCTCCAGAACTTATCCATTCCACAGAGTGTGTTGACTGATATCGAGAATTTTCGGAAGAATGATTTACCTGACTTCGATACCCTTAGGAATACCACCCAGACTTTGATTGCAAAACCATTTGACCTTGTGACGAGCCGAATACTGAAATCCAATCTCAACCACACCTTAAATGGCTTCACGCCTACCAATGGTATACTCCCAACAATGAAGAGTCTCAAATCCGTTTGCAAAACTCAAGACGAGCTAGCATCATTTTCTCACAAAATAGAAAAGGGTTTCAATCGACTCTTTTGGCTTATCGTCGCGGGTCTCTTAGTCACGTGGTTTGTTTTTCTGATTGTGCTTCTTGGGAGCGAATACTTGAGGTGGAGGTCTGAGAGCCGTCTTGTTGAAGAAATTAATGAGAAGATTCCTTGTTCACCCGTCTCGATATTTAACACGCTCAACAAGCACCAAAACAGATGGGTGTTTTACTTTGATAAGTTTTTCAGTGTTCGGGGAACACGCTTAAAATGGGTTGTCAGTTACATGACTTCACCGTACACAAAAACTCTTCTCTTAATAGCCGTCATGGGCCTATTAGCTTGTCTATTCCAGTACATTTTACTAACAAAAGTTCTGAAAGAGATGTCGGAGTTGTGTTTTTCGGAAACAGATAAAGAAAAGGTGGTGGATGCAGTTACACAAATCACTGGTGACTTTTTGGATAGCACAAATAACTATTTGAAGCTTCAAGAGGTCACTTTGAATGATGAACTTTTTGGCAACATCAGAAACATTTCCACTAGTATGATGGGTACAATTGAGGTGTTTATGAGTAGCGTGAACGATACCGTGAACACAGTTTTCGGCAAAACACCATTTGAGAAGCCTATGAACACAGTCATTTATTGCACTCTAGGTCGAAAGTTAGATTCGATAGAGAGAGGTTTGAATTGGCTAAATCGTAGCTTAGAGATAAGTATACCAATGCTTGACTCTAACCTAAAACAAGACTTGGTAAACGTGACAACGCTCCTCGATGGTCTGAGTAAGGTTCTCAATTCCGCTTCAGGAAGTATGATCAATACTTATAAAAGCACCATCAAAGTGGAATTCATAACCTCCTTGGTTATTCTCGCGCTATGGCTATTCCAACTACTCATTGCAGGACTTATTCTTATCTGCCGGGAATATGCCTGTAACCACACTACGCAAAAAAGCTTCTGGAAGATAAGGTCGAAAAAGAAGCTGCAAATGTTTGCAGAAAACATAAGCTCTCCACGCGAGATGACACTCCAGGAAAAAGAAAGCTACTTATATCCACACACTAATATATACGAGCTACGTGAGAAGAAAAGCTACCATGAGAAAGAACTAAACAAAGCATGTACACACGGCAATCTGAAGCATACAATGACAAGTTCATTATATTCTTCAGAAGTGCCCACTAGATCTACAAGTATACAAAATAAGAAGTTTTGATTAGTTTACAAAAGAATAAAGAAATGAATGCGAGGATGGGGTATTACTTCTTGATAGGAGCCGGTTTCTTCCAGTAATACTGTTTGTGGGTTCTTCTGCATGATCTCAAACCACCATGGCCCTTGATGCTAGCTACCATGGTTGTCCTGTTGACATCAGAATCATTTTCGGGCATGTAGTAGTACTCCTCCTCCAAAGGTTTTCCAGCTGCATCCTTTCCTTGTCTGTAAATCACACCGACGCAGCTTATATTGTCCAAAAGTGTCCTTATGAGCTTTAATGAAAGATTTGAAGTCATTACACTTATCGTTTTCAAAAACGAGGCAGGTGTTGAAGAAAGTCTGGAGAATGCTAAGTGGTTAATGAGAATGTTGTTGATCTCTTCCAAGTTGTCTATGCCTTCCAACGCGTCGATTTCTTTTGTTTTTGAAACCTTTTGCTTCTTGTTGAAAGAGCTCTTCTTGGGTGGTTCTTCTGACACGGCCTTTCTCTTTGGAACATGAGTCACATTTGTTGTGTTGGTCCTGTCAGCCAATGGGGTCATCTGTCTCTTGATATTCTCCTGCTTTTCTTTTGGCTGCAAATTATTTGCTTTGTCCTGGAAAATAGAAAATTTCTTTTCGGGAGTAGGTTCCAACAATTTGACCTTATGATCCTTTGGCTCAGAAGCCTGTTTGTGAACAGGTCCTTTTGATGGTGTTTCGTCATTCGATGTAATTGTGTTGAAAGCCATTTTCTTCACAGGTGTGTACGTTTGAACAGGTTCTTTTGATGGTGTTTCATCATTGGATGAAACTGTGTTGGAAGCCATTTTCTTCATAGGTGTGTGTGGTGTTGAAATGATGGCATGTGCTGGAGTCGCCAAGGGGAAATCAGTGGAGGATTTCTTTGGTTGTTCCTTTACTGGTGTATCCAAGGAGAAAGAAGTTGAAGAATTCTTTGACTGTTCCTTGACTGGTGTATCCAAGGCCATTTCCCGAGTAGAAGGAATATTAGTTTCCATCAACACTGGAGCCTCGTCGTCAGTAAGGTCTTCAAGGACATCCATAGGATTCAACAACATAACATGGTTGTTTATTTCCAAAATGACGTTGTTGAATCTTGGCATAGTGATAGTTTCCTGTTTCCTCAAAGTGAACTCAGTGTGACCAGCATCTAGCTTAATGGTCAAATGGGTACTCTTTGGCTGTAAGGAGTCAGTGGATAAAGGGGTGTTAGTTTTGTTTTCCAAGATGACGAAGTTATTCTTTGAGTTGGTTTCAATAACATGGCACGCCTTCGGGATCCTTATGGCCAATCCATTGCGACCCATACATGTCAACACAATTTGCTCAGAATTGTAGCTGATAGAAACATGACATCTGGAAACGTTTCTATCCTTGGAACCGAGGAAGAAATCGCAAGCTTTAGATGACCTCCCAATGGTAACCTGGTTCTGCGTCGAAATCAAGGGAACTCTCAAGACGTCTTTGTCTGGATTGAGAATGTTGAAGTCAGAATTAATAGAAACGGCACTTCTGACTGCTTGAGACGGGTTCTCACGAAATTCCTCGCCATCTAAAGCCGGTGAGGAAGACCTGAAAATTGAGGAGGACGGGTTTGGGGTCGGATATTCTCTTCCGCGTCTAACCTCCTGACCCTTTGCCAAGGGAGGTGGTGTAGGCAAATGATAATCATGGTTTTCACCTCCGAGTAATGGAGATGAGGGAGGGAATTGATACTTGGAACTGGACATATTTGAATGAGCAACTAATCAAATTTGAAAAGATGACTTCTATAAAATTAAATTGAGGTAGTAACCAAATTCCTATTGCGTTGTCAGCGTCAGCTATAGATTGGCTTTGTGTATTCTTTTAGGCGTTGTTTTCTTTCTCCAGATAACGCGTTAAATTACGCGTTAAATTACGCGTAAGGTGAAAGTCACGAGCAAATCGACATGATTATTTAGGGTTGGAACCCTGTGTCATGTGATAAAATGTATATTCCTGCATATAGTTACTTTTTTTTGTGGTGTGCGAAAATTTTCTCCCCTCAGCCTGTCGCAGTGCCAGTGCGAACCTTCCACGAAATTTAAAAGTATTTTTCATTTCTGCTTCTAAAGGAAGATCATCAATAATAGTCAGTCATGGGTAGTACGTGAGGATATACAACAGCGCTGAGTGAAAGCACACTATGTGGACTGCCGGTGCCTCATACCAACGAGGGTAGATTCACTACAGCGTTCAGTCATTCAGCGGTATTGATAGTGAAGTGTCGCTGGGCTAATATCGACAAATTAAGTCCAGCAAATTCCCGACAACATGTCTAGTGACACTGTCACTATCAATACATCGGAAAACGGTGATAATACATACTAACAATATTCAGAGGGTACTCCATCTTTAGGTAAGCGTCACAACAAGTCCCACACTTTGTGCAACAGATGTGGCCGTCGTTCTTTCCACGTCCAGAAGAAGACCTGTTCTTCTTGTGGCTACCCAGCCGCCAAGATGAGATCTCACAACTGGGCTCTCAAGGCTAAGAGAAGAAGAACTACCGGTACCGGTAGAATGGCTTACTTGAAGCACGTTACCAGAAGATTCAAGAACGGTTTCCAGACTGGTACCGCTAAGCCTAAGTCTGAATAAATTTATCTACCTTGATAGATAGAACTTTGTTGGTTGCTTTATGTTTCAACATACATAGTTTTTAACAATAAAAACGACAATAAATTGTACCATAATGCGTATGATGTTGTAGTGAGAGGGAATACATCAATTCATAACAATGCAATTACTAGTATTACTATTCGAATTTCACTCAACCAAAATCATTTCCTCATCGTGATCCTCATCTTTACCATCTTGACAATTCATGTTAAAGAACAAGTTGTCTGCCTCGTCGTGATTCACAAAAAGATTTAAAACTTCTCTAGATAGCTCGATAGTGCTTTCTTCGTAGGGGAATTCCAAGCCGTTGGGGAAATCTATTTGGGCAGCAGCAATTGCAGACCCATCGAAGCTCATTGTAAGATGACTCAATTCCCTGGCCCTTGATTCGGCCCAGTAATTGAGCACGTAGTGGTTTAAAAAGCCGCTGATCCTCGTTTTGGTGATCAAAGATGTTGCCTCGAGGGCCAAGGAGTTCGATCCAAAAGCTATTCGCAGCAATACCACAAAAAGTTCAAACATAGTCTCAGGGTACATCAAACTATTCAAGTGACTGTTATCGCGAGTCATGAAAAATATGATACGCACAACGATGGCAATGATCTGCAAACGTAGAGTGACGAACTTAGACCTTGGGAATCGCATGATAGAGTTCTGTTCGAAGCCTATTATCCTGATTAACAATTTGAAAGACTCTTTTTGTGCAAGAAAGTCTACGCTCTGGTTTGTGACGATGTACGTCTCGAAAAGGTTGCCTATTTTCAACTTTAAGTTAAGCAGATGCGATTCATGATTGTGTTGGATTTCAAATAACTCATCATCCAGAGACTTTCGAGTGTTTTCGTAGGGAATTGGTTGAGGGCATGATACCAAATGGTTGCTCAATGCATCTTTCTCCACAGGAACTAAAGAGTCGATCTTTTTAAAGTCCTTATTATTCCCAATTAACCTGTTGAGCCCGTAAAACATAAAGTTTTCCTTGATTGTGATGTCTATGAAGAAGAACTTGAGTAAAGAATTCAAGAAATTGTGCGCTTTTTCTTTGTCTTGTATCCCAAAAGTTTCGTCTGTTATGGAAGAGGTCAACATCTCAATGTAGTTGTACACTAGATTGATCTGAGTGGAACTCTTGATGCGTTCGCTATTTTCTGGTAAGCATTTTTTGAACATTTCCATGTTCAAGACTTTGTCCAGCCAAACCATCTCTATGAATGTGAACTCATGCATGGAAGCAATTGTGAAGAGCTTTTCAATAATATCGTAGCAACACACAAAGGAATAATTATCAAGGATGATTTCCTGGTAAGTCTTATCATGTTCGAGGTTTAGAAACTTTTCTGCCTCCTCCGACTGCTGCAAGAGGATGTCGCGGGTATCGTCAAAGCCCTCGTTGGATTCGAGAACAAATGAAAGTTTGGAGGTCAACTCCTGTATACTTTTTAACAAGCTCACAATGAGCTCTTTTTGAACAGCTGATGGTCTGAAGGTAATAGACCTGTGTACGAGTGATAATAGAAAAGGCACCGCAAGTAGAGTCTTTTTATGGACCAAAGTAAGAACTAGATCAACAAATGTCGAACAAACCAAGCTGATAAGTTCATCCAACCGCAAAGTTTTGTTCAAGATGAGAAACTCTGCAATGGACGCGAATATAGACGTCTTTTTGGGAATATTGATGTTTTCCATCTGAAGATCAAAATCAATGCATATTTTGCTGAGATATGAAAACGACGTTCTCTTACTTCCAATGATACAGTGGTTCCATAGGTGATTTATCAAATGGAAGGAATCGTCATTCAATTTAACGATTTTCTGAATCATTGCAGGGGTCCCTGGCTCGGGTTCTTTTTCAACCACCTTAGTTTTCAGAGCCAGTACAATTTGTGGTACATCCTCGGTGATCTTTCGCCTTTTGAAGTGAGCAGAGGTCGTTTTCAATTCGTTATTGAGGAACTTCTTTTCATCTTCCAACTTCTGTACTGCAGATTTCAATAACCGAATCTCTCGTTCGGCATTACTTTCAATCTCATCTTTGCTCTGCTTCAATCGCTGTATCTCTGACCTCCTTTCCTCTTGAATCTGCAGTAAATGTGCACGTAAAATCGCCACCTCACCTTCAGCCTGAAAGATCCTGTCCTGCTCATTGGTAGAAGGTTGCAGATTGCGATGCGACGCAGGTGTTTGCCGTGCAGGTGCTTGGGTTGGAACTATGTCACCGTTGGAAACACTTGCTTCTCCACGCATGACCGCTAATAGCAAGTCATCATCGTCATCATCAAACTCACTTTCTGAAGACAGCATTGTATCGCTTGACTCATATCCAGGCCCGTTGAAATGAATCTGGCACGTGACATTTTTTTTCGCAGTTTTTGCCCACTCATCGACAAGTCACTTGCATTTAACAAATTAGTTCATCGATAGCATATATATTCACATATATATGATCTACTTATAAGACCCTTGAATATCGGAGTACAGTTTGCAAAGCAGACATGGTAGAGAACTCATCAGGCCCCAAAGCCCCCAAAGAAGGTACATCAGCTCCCCCAGCATCATTGGTGCCTACGCAGCCCAAGCCACTCACGTCGCGCGATAAGACCACCAAAAGATTGATTGTTGTGTTGTCACAGGCATGCTTGGAGACCCACAAAATGAACACAGGTGGTCCAGGCGGAGACAAGTATGCGCTTTTAAATTGTGATGACCACCAGGGATTATTGAGAAAGATGGGCAGAGACATCGCTGAGGCCAGACCAGACATCACACACCAGTGTCTTTTGACGTTATTAGACTCGCCTATCAACAAGGCAGGCAAGTTGCAGGTCTACATCCACACAGTGAGAGGTGTCTTGATAGAGGTCAACCCTAGTGTGAGAATTCCAAGAACATTCAAGAGATTTTCCGGTTTGATGGTGCAATTATTGCACAAGTTGAGCATCCGCTCTGTCAACTCCGAGGAGAAGTTATTGAAGGTGATTAAGAACCCTATAACGGATCACTTGCCAACCAAGTGTCGTAAGGTTACCTTATCCTTCGATGCTGAGGTCAAGAGAGTGCAGGACTACGTCGCAACCTTGGACGATGATGAGAGTATTTGTGTGTTTGTTGGTGCCATGGCTAGAGGTAAAGATTCGTTTGCTGACGAGTACGTGGATGAGAAAATCGGTCTTTCTGATTATCCTTTGTCTGCATCGATTGCTTGCTCGAAGTTTTGCCATGGTGCTGAAGATGTTTGGGGAATTTATTAAATCAATCCCCACCCATGATAGATAATAAGATGTTGTATTTGACGAGCGTAGAAGTAGGATGAGTGAAGAAGTGAGATGAATGTACGAGTTTTCGCAGATTTCATTTTGTTTGAAGTTTGATTTTCTGCAATAATTTGCTAAAAGTTGCAAAAACTTTCAGACGATGCGGCATCGGGGCCAACATTTAAGATAATAATTCATACCACCTTTGAATTAGCATGTGACAAAGCTAATTTTTTGGGCAACCTCAATGTATAACAGTCTACCATGTTAGGTCACTTTGGTACAAACTGGTACACAGATTGATTATATTGTTGAGTCAGACGTTTTATTCAGTGATCTATATACTCTCTGTCCCGACTCAGACCTTTTACTTTTTAACCACGAAAATCATTACTAATCAAATGCTGTATTTATCCAGTTTGTAATGTTAGCTCCGTATGAGTGCGTCCACTATTGATACTCACGAACTGGATCGTGAATATCAATCTTCGCTATAAGAACAGACGCATTCTTTAATATACACCGTTTATTAATTTACATTATTAGTACCAAATCTATTGATCCAAAACACCTTCCTTACGCAAAACCTTTTCAATCTCCTTGAATAAGGCATCGGTAGATACCTTCGACCCCTTCACTCTTGCACACACAATCTGTGACTTTTGGTCCAGCTCACGAGGTGAAATCTTGATTCTGAACTTGCAGCTCTTCAAATTGAAGGCATTGTGTGAAGAAATCGCCCCTGTAATGTTATAACCAACTTGGTCGTTTCTCAAATTCTTTAAACCAAAGTTCGACCATGAATTCAACAAAGCGAACAAAGCAGTGCTCATTTCTTGCTTCGGCAAGATCGTGTTGTATCTTTTAATCTCTGAATCAATGGATTGGGGAGCGGAAGAAGACGAGAACCACCTAAGGAAGCTACTTTTTGGCTTCTCTTGGACTTGTGCTTCTGAATGCTTCCTTGCAGCCGCATTTCCTGAACTTGAAGCTTGAGGGTTGGTGGTCAGTGTTTGGGAGGTGGCCTCATCCAACGTCTTCTTAGTACCCCATGAAAGCTTTCTGAAGATAGACCCCTTGCTCTTTACAGGTTCCTTATTGGTGGTATCCTCCAAAGGCTGTTTTTGAGTCTGTGCAGCGGGTACTTCAGTCTTCGGTGGACGAACCTTAGAATATGTCTTTATGGTCTGGTTTTGGTCAAAGTTTGGAATCAACATAGACTCGGCGGTTGGCAACATAGACTTACGAGGAACGTGATGTTGTGGGGGCTGGGGAGCTTCACTCTTTCCGCTTTTCCGCGCACTCGACCCTTCTGAGACCGCATCAATGGATGACGACTTGCTAGATTTTCCATCTGGCAATTTGATGTGATCAAAGACATTTGCACCACTGACATCACTGTCATCCTCCACGGTGGTGCCTCCAGACTTCGAAGCTTGGCGGTTTCCACCTTTATGATCACTCTTTCTACGCACCAAGTCATTTTGCGTAACAAACGTTTCGTTGGCGTCGTACTGATCCAGTTTGCGGAACTTATCTTCCATCACTGATCCCTGATCCAAAGGCTCATCATCTCCTGGGTCAGAAATGTTTGGACGACCATAATTCCGTCTGTCCTCCAAACGCGTCTTCAACAGTTTTTCACTTGTATCGACCGATGGCGGCGGATATTTGTTGTCTGCCGCTGTGGTGTTTTCGTGTTCTTCATCGTCTTTCAAAATCGAGTTCAAGTCACGGTACGACTCTCTAGTAGAATACACGGACAATACCGACAACCTCTTATTCGAATGGCTGAAGTGTCTTGACTTGCGTGTAACAGTCGGAATCTTGACATTGCTGATTAATGTTCTCGGAACAGGAGAGTTTTCTGGGTCCTCAGCGATTGCACCATGAATATTCAACTGTGAGTTCAACAACCTCGATTTTCTAATCTCAGACATGTACTCCTCACTCAAGTCAGAACTATCAACGTCGAGCTCTGGGATTTTATACTTTGAGTTCTTGTCATAGTAGCTGTCGCGTGATATGCGTCTTCCACTTAACATCGACTCAGCTTGCGAGTAACGGTTCCCTGAATAGTCGTCAATAATCCTTGAGTCCCTATACTGAGAGACTCTCTTGTACTGGTTACCGCGAGCCGCGTGCATGTCCTCTGCGTATTCTGGTTGAGACTCTTTTTGGTAGGCAGACGAATATCTCGCTTCTCTGTGTACCATAGATTCTCTCTTGGACTTCCGTTGTGAAGCCTGTCTTCTGCGGGTTTCGCGTAATTCTGCATCCAAAGCATCCTTAGCGCGAGTCAACTGCTCGTTTTCGTAGGCCGTCCAAAGTGGGTCTAAACGTGAGACTGGTCTTCTGGTAACAATTGGGTTCAGTCTAGCACGTGGCTCAGTCACGGATCTAGCATTGACTGTACCGAAACCTTGGGTTATCTTCTCGCCTGGGCCTTCAGAGATCGATCTAAACCCATGCTTGGATTTTCTTTTTGGCTGGTTAATACCATTAATTTCCTCGGCGACTAAGTCGAGCTCACTATTGTTCCCCGTGTCGTCCTTAATCAAAACACTCAACTTTTTGGAGCTCAACAAGGACTTCCTCTTTTGCCTCTTGCGTCTTTTCTCCAACTCCCTTCTAGCGATCAATTCAGCCTCATGCTTCTTCCTCTCGATTTCCATCAACCTCTCATACTCTCTAGCTTGCTTTTCTTCCTCGTCAACTAAATTCTCCTCGTCTTCATCATAGTCCTCTTGGTTGAAGATTTTGTCACAGAGCAAAGCAAAGGTAGCCGATGTTCTTTTCGTCAGCTTGTCCATATACTCCCAATCAGTTTCACCCGACAACTTGGCGTATGTTGCCAACAACTTCATCGTGATAGAGTTTCTCTTGAGACCATTGGTCATGGATGCACGTAATGATTTGCGCCTCGACAACCTGTTTTTGGAAGTGCTGTTTTTAATCATTGACTGTCTCTTCGCCTTTGCAGAGTTCCTTTGTGGGGAACCTCCAGATGTAATGTCATTCTCGGTCTTCGTCACCGTAGAACCGGCTTGAACAACATCGGGTGAGGCTTGAAGCTGGTGGCCATGAGGTGGCGGAGGTGGTGGCCTCGTATACTCCATACTTGCTTCTTTGACCGCGATATGCTCCTCTGGTTGGAGGTTGGGCTGAGGCTGAAGGTTCAACTTATTGGGAGATGTGTTTAGGTTGTCAAACTGATATTGGTAGTTGTGTACATTGGCATTGGCCAAAAGATAGCTGTCTTTAGAAGGTAATGTTGGCGGCATAGATTGCATTGAGGTCCCATTGTTAATTGCCTTGTTTTGGGCATTCACAATCTCATTGTAGATATTTCTCGGAATGGCAGGTGGAGGTGAGTCCCTATTGTAGCGGGCCTTTCCGGGAGATCTCCCCGGTGACCTCGGCGACTTCATGGGCGATTTACGGGGCGAGTAAGAATGTTTCCCTGGGGATCTGCGAGGAGAATTTTGAACACTCGACGCATTTGAGAATCGTCCACTGCCATAGTTGGTGCCTATGATAGAGGCTCTGTTGCTTCCAGAGGAGCCATTCTTGTATTGGAAGGAGCTCGGCCTAGAGGCAACAATGCGGCTGTTTCTCTTCTTCTTTGGAGTATTTTTCGTACTCACAGATGTGCTTCGAGTCATTCCCCTCTTGGAATTAAATGAGGCAGACTTCTTCGGGGTGCCGAGAGTAGAGCTGGAATCCTGGTTATGTCTGTAGCGCATCAACAAAGCATAGAAGGTCTTTTCTGGGTTCGGTCCGCTTCTCAAAAGAGCGTGAACAATATCACGCTCAGGTCTATCGTGCCACAAGATGGACAAATTCGCCAAAATTTGCTTATCTATATTCTTCTCAGAACCCAAAGATTTGTATGCAGTTTCAGGATGAGGTAAAGACTTGACACTGATCAAATCCTCATTTGGAATGGGGTACTTCAAAAGGAGCGGGTGGTTTAATATCTTATCGGTTGGGATTCTTTCCATGGGGTCGACCGTCAACATCAAGTCTATCAAGTTCTGTGCCTCTGGACTTATGTCCTGTGGCATTTCGTAATTGCCTGCCTGCACTTTCAAGAGAAGGTTTCTGATATTTTCATCGTCAAATGGTAGCCTCCCTGTTAACAAAGCAAAGAGGATGACACCACAGGACCAAATGTCAGATGCCGCACCATGATACTTCAAGCCACTCACAATTTCGGGAGCAGCGTAGTGCGGGGAACCACATGAAGTTTCCAAGAGCTTATCTCCACTCTCTAAAGCAGCCATACCAAAATCTGCCAATTTGACATTTAAGGCAGCGTCAAGCAACAAGTTCTCTGGTTTTAAATCACGGTGGCATATTCCGAGGGCGTGACAGTATGCTGTACCCAATATGATTTGCCTAAAGTACTTGATGGCCTCGGCTTCTTGAAGAGGGCCCCTTTCGACTAACAAGTCAAACAACTCACCCCCCTCGACGTACTCGAGTACAAGGTAGAGTGCCTTTGAGGTTTCCCACACGTCGTACAACCTAAGGACATTGGGATGCGTGAGCAACTTCATGATAATAATTTCGCGTTCTATGCCGTATGGTAATCCTGTTTCATCAGATGTCTTGTGTCCGCCATCGTCATCGTGTAGCTCAGACTTTGACACAACCTTGACGGCAGCCTTCTGACCTGTTCTGTGGTGGGTTGCGAGCAAGACTCTGCCTGTGGCTCCTCTTCCCAAGGTTTTCCCAAGCTTCCATGGGCCTATCTTTTGAGGGTGGTTATGGCGCGAGGAAGAAGTGATCGAAGACGATATCGATGCTTGTCTTGAATGTGACATCTTGTGCTTCCAGTGCGAAGGTTAAAGATTGAATATACTAGTTGGTGGGCGATGACGTCGCTATTGGAAGGAGCTTCAGTGACTAAATTTTATTTAAACGTGTAATTGATTTATCTGTTTGAAGTTTAAAATTTTCGCCTGCCGACCGTAAACAAAATCTACACGCAAACGCGTCTCTTCTTGAAACATCCTCCTTCACACCCAAAAGGGTAAAAAGAAGTGCACAAAATATAATTGCCAGGGGACGCTTAAGCAACGTGCACATCATGATGGCGGTTTAGGAAGTGTAATAGGGGATTAGAACCGCGTTACTTATGCAAGCCGTACTGCAAAGAGTAAGGGGTCCAGTTTGTGCATACAGCGAACGAACTTCACGAGCGAAGCGAGTGAAGTGAGTGAGGGAGTGAATGAGTGAACTTTGTTAAATATAGAGATAACTGAATGAATGAGTGAACTTTGTTTGGAGCAAAACCTATTTTACTTAGTTGTAGCACCACAACTTTATATTTATGTTAACATATCACAGCTTTTACTTGAGAGTCATGTTAATAGTTATATTCTCAGTCATGTTAATAGTTATATTCTCTACTATTTGATTTTCTTCCTCACAGCCACTGCTTTTAGTTTTGTCAATTATATCAACTCTACTTTTCGTTTTGTCAATTATATCAACTCTACTTTTAGTTTTGTCAATTACATCAACCTCTACCTTAACTCCAATTCATAGTTCTTTTCCTGGTATTATTATTTGTTGATCAACCCTAGTTACCTCATGTAACATTAACAATTGATAGTTCATTTAGTGCACACTTTTATTCACAATCCACTTCCATATAAACCGTCCTCTCCTAATTAATAGTTTATTCATGTCGTACCATAATTCAAAATCACAATACTGTTCTATATTCTTGCCATACCCCCAACTCTATTAATTACTATTTTGTGCAACTAAAGGCCCATACCCGTAAGGAGCTCTAGCTGTGCAGTCAAGTCGTTATCAAGCTTCTTGTCATTATCACGTTTTTCATGGTCAAGCTTTATGTCCTCCTTCAAGCTCTGAGCATCCAAAGCATGTTTTGCCTTCTGAGAACCCTTATTCACCAAAAGCTCCCTCACCTCATCAAAATCACCAGCATTGGCATTCATCTTGTCCAACTGTGCCTTTGCAGACTTAGAACCTGTCTTGGTAGGTTTCTGTAGAGCTTTCTTCAAGTGAGCATTCTTGACTACTTTCCCGGCACTTCCTGAGTTCTTTGCAGCAGAACGCCGTACATTCTTGGTGCTTTTCCCCGCGCGCGTGGCCTTTGTAGGTTGCTTCGCCATAGGTGTGGAGATGGTTTTTCAATGGGCATCGCGAATTTGAGGACGTATAGCACGTGATCTAACACGTGCGCCATCCATCGTGAACCCGAAGCCGAAAAATTGTGTGCGATGGATTTGAATTGACAATGGTTTCATCGCACAACAAAGACAAACCGTGGGACACGGCTGACATAGACAAATGGGCTATAGAGGAGTTCAAGCCCGAGCACAACGCTTCTGGGCAGAACTTTGCCGAGGAGTCCTCTTTCATGACGCTTTTCCCAAAGTACAGAGAACAGTATTTGCGAACTATATGGGCCGATGTCACGAAAGCTTTAGAGAAGCATTTCATCAAGTGCGAGTTGAACTTGGTTGAGGGTTCCATGACAGTGAAAACCACACCGAAAACGTTCGACCCTGCGATCATCATCAAAGCCAGAGACTTGATCAAGCTTTTGGCTCGTTCTGTTCCATTTCCCCAGGCGGTCAAGATATTGCAGGACGACGTGGCATGTGACGTTATCAAGATCGGAAACTTTGTCAACAACAAGGAGAGGTTCATCAAAAGAAGGCAAAGATTAGTGGGGCCCAACGGTAACACATTGAAGGCGTTGGAGTTGTTGACCAAATGTTACATTTTGGTCCAGGGAAACACCGTGAGTGCGATGGGCTCTTACAAGGGATTGAAGGAGTTGAGGAGAGTTGTCGAAGACTGCATGAGAAATGTGCATCCAATCTACTACATCAAGGAGTTGATGATCAAGCAAGAGTTGGCCAAGAAACCGGAGTTGGCTAATGAAGACTGGTCGAGATTCTTGCCTTCGTTCAAGAAGAGAAATGTGGCAAGGAAGAAGGCAAAGACCACAACCAAGGAGAAGAAGGTTTACACGCCATTCCCACCTGCACAACAGCCTCGTAAGATTGATTTGCAGATCGAGTCTGGTGAGTACTTCTTGGGTAAGAGGGAAAAGGAAAAGAGAGCATTGCAGGAAAAGAGAGAAAAGCAGCAGGAAGTCAGCGAAAAGAGACAAGAGGAGAGAGCTAAAGATTTCGTGGCACCGGAAGAGGCGGAGTACGAGAATAAGTTAACTAAGAGAAAGGCCAAGAGCGATGAAAAGAAGAAGAAGAAGAGAAAGTTGGCGGAAGAAGAGGAGGATTAGAATGGAGTAGTTTTTAGGAACAGATAGAATATTGTTAAACTGTATTGACCGGAAACAGAAGCCGAGTGAAGTGCCGAGGCCGCTTTAACATGTACCATAAACAGAAGATGCTTGTTATGCATGCCAGTCATAGCATATTACCATTAATAGCATACATGTCGGTTATGGGCTACAGGCTCATAAACAGTAGGCCCCCAAACGCCTATGTTTTGCAATGTTTTCTATTCAAACTTTTCGTATTAGCAATAAAACCGTTTGTCATTCTTGTGGCACTTCTAGGGTGCTATTGTTTAACACAAACAAACACGGCAAAGGTGGATTCGGGTGTAATAGCCAAAAACAACCAACTTACATATATGTTTATAACATACTTGCATTTTTTTTTCGTTCCTTGTGCTCATCTATCTCTTCTCACTCTGTCATAATGCCACTCAAGGTTATTGACTTTCCGTATTCAGTTTGCGAAACAAAAAAGGCTTGAAAAGTTACACTTTTGGTGATGTCTTGTGTGTAAAAAACTTAACACAAAGAAAAGTTTGTAAACACCTCAAAGAAGAAGTCAAGCAGAGTAATAAAACTACTTGGATATCAGGTAATAAAAGTTTGGTCAATCCAATTCATTAGGCACTACTACCAAGGCAGCACAATAAAACTGTGTTTGCCTGACAATACAGAGATATTTAATTGTTTCTGATAACCTATACCAGCTTCTTACATCTTTTTTTGGTCTATCTTCACATACAGCTGATCCACCGACCACATGCATTATGAGTTCACGTCTTGATCTGATCCTCGCCTTTGTGGATGAGCTCGACGCTCGCTCTGATAAACTCGTACAAGCAGTGGATCAATCCCACAAGCTAATAGAACGGATTGTGGCTCGTAACGATGAGATCATGATGGCTGATGAAACCATAGATGAAGTGCGTGAGCTCATGGAAGACAACAACGCAAAGATGAAAGATTTCAACAGCTTGTACGAAAAGTGCTTTTACTTGGAGTCGAATTTGCACGTCAACGATAGCGTGACCAACCAGATGTCGTTTGAGACTTTGACAAATGAGTTCCGCTTGTTGGTTAAACAGTTGGAGAGAAACGACAAATATTCCAGCACAGCCCCTACAGTGCCGGAAGCATCCGCATCTGATTCGAATCCTTTCGTGGATGAAGACTCCACGATCCAAGCAGATCACTTGGAACATAAGAATACTAGTTCACTTTCCAAGTACATTTCGCTATCAAATCTTAAACTCAAGCCAATAAAATGCACGGAATCGAGAAAGGTCTACAAGAAAAAGTCGCGATACAGACTCTCCGGGATATATAATTTCAACCCTATAGCATATAACGAAGAAGAAGACGACTACAGCGAGGGCAACTCATTCTACTCTGTCAAGACTCCAACAACACCTGCTGTGTCCTCCTTTAAGGCTTTCAATTTAGCACCTTCAGTTAACGTTCAAAATGCGGACTCCGATGCATCTATTGCGAACTTCCGAGCTGGCCTCCACGATAGTGCATCGCGAAATACTACTTTCAGCTCTGGGGAAGGTAGCAGCGTGGACCACAAGAGTGAAATAAATACTGTATCCACTTCTCCTCCCGAATTTAAGGGCAGGTCAAACTCGCTACCGGAGACTCCTGTGTCAACATTGGGAGAGGAGTCGAGAGAGAATTTTGACGAGCTCTCAAAGCTCTCAGAGGGTTTAGAACAGCTCCGTAGCAGAAGGTTGGACCACTTTATTTCGTGTGCGAACCTCCGGCAATTTCAGAAAAAGAGGTCTGTGTCTGAGGATGATCAGGATAACACAATTGACTTGAACGATCATGTGAACTTCGACAATGTGTCTTTCGTTTCAGACTTCTCATACTATTCTCCAGGAGAAAATGAACAACAAAATGAAGAGAGCGAGCTGCCGAGTAATAAATTCGATGAAATCGATAACTATGATGCCTTTTTGAAAGACTCAGACCGAACCGTGGAGATTGAGCACATTCTAAAGCGGACTTCTTCGCATGAAAGTATATTTGACAACTCCATTGTATTCCGATCTGCAAGTCACAAGTTTCACAATCCTGCTGATAAAATCCATCTATCTACCACAGCAGCAGACCCAACGATCGAACAAGTACACTCTGCCAGTTCGCCAGTTAAAACACGAGATACAACTATAAGGCCTCACGTGAACACCAACACTAAGTATGCTTCTGCAAAACTCTTGGAAGAGGTGATTCAGCGTAATATGCCACCCTCGAAATCCCCCGAACAAACAAATTCAACATTCTCGTTGTTCACCATGGCCTCGCCACGTAAGTCGGTAACCAAAGTGCCTATAAACTCACCGAAGGAACGAAGGGGGAGTGTGGATAATATGAGTAAGTCACTAACTAACACTCTTTTGGGGTTGATATCTCCAAAGCCGACAGCGCTTGCCCCTTCACCCAGCATCACATCGCCGACACCTCCTATACTGGTGAAGTCAGAGCTTCAGAAGAAGCGAATGCCTGTCAGAATCCCGCGAAGCGATGGCTATCATTCAAATCTCATCATTGGTCCCAAGAGCACAAGGATAATCAAACACGGTGAATCTTCGGTTTTTCGCAAACCACTCATCACTCGTGTGAGTCACAACTCTCTCCAGGACGCAATGTCAAGCAGCATAAACTAGCATAAAAGACTCCAAACAATTGCAGTTATTAACCTGAGTACAGGATCCAGCCAAATTTTAGATGCATGGCTTCTTAAGTATTCACTTATACCCTAATAGACCTCGAAAAGACTGCAATTGTTTATATTTGAGATGCAATCGTCTAAATAATATATTTCTGCATCGTATTGTAGACGGGACATCTAAACACCTTTGAACGTTTGTTCACTCATTCAGTTATCTCTGGATGTTGTTCACTCATTCATTCAGTTACCTTTGAATGTTTGTTCACTCACTCACTTCACTCGTGAAGTTCGCTTGTGAAGTTCGCTCGAACCCAAATGTTACTGTTGGTTAACTTTACAGACGACGTACCTTCCAAATACTTTAAACTACTCTGGTAATAAAAATAATGCAATAAGTATACTACCCGTATATAATGAGGCTTGGGCTAAATCAAGAGACATAGAATCCAAGCCATGCTTGATCAGCCTTCAAATTCACCGCTTGCAGTGAAGAGCTTTTTGCTGTGTTGTTTAGTGAGATTGAGTGTCCGTTCGAGTTTTCTCTCCTTTGTTGATTTCAATTGCCTCAGTGGCTGCTGTTGTCTCGATGAATACGTAATAGATGCCTTAGAACCAGAAGCAACACGGTATTGCTTGCTAATAGTCACACCAGAGAAGCTCTTACCTTCCTTGACTTGGACGCTTTGTTGTTCGTGGAAAGACTTAAAAGACTTAATGAAAGAAGGCTTTTTGAATGCCGGTGAAAAGTCGTCGTCGGTATCTTCATCAGCGTCTGTCTCTTCATCGTGTGGGCGCTTTTTCAGTTCCTCTGTAAGGCTCAGGCTCTGCACACTGGTTAAACGCGAAACGCACAGGGATTTGAATGCTCGAAGATCTAAGTCTTCATCCGAGTCCACCCCATGCTGAATATTAGAGAGTTTCTGCACTCTCACATATTGATCCTCGTCGTCATACGTGGAAGTTAAGAACGATAATTGTTTTTGAATAAACTCTTCATCGACCTTGATTTTCTTTGGCTGCGAAGGCTTTTCTTCGGTCAGTTTCGATTCTTCTGGTTGTGTTTCTTCCTCTTCTTCTTCAATATCAGACTCATCAAGACGGATAACACAATCGTCCTCATGCATCGAGTTGAAAAATGCCTTAGTTTTGTCGTTCTTTGCGAAGTCATGCATTTTCTTGTTCTGCATCAAGCGCAATTGCTGGTCTGCAAACCTTTGTTTCCTGTACGCGGCCAAAAGCTCATCTTCTTCGTCACTCAATTCCACGTCAAAACCGTTTCCAGCAACTTTCTTTGTTAAGCGATGATTTTTGACATCATCAAGCAACTTCTCCAATTCTTTCTGGTCCTTGATTTGGTAGTCATCCATGAACTTTCTTCTAACCTCATCGTTCTTCAAGTCAATTCTGAAATCGTTGTCAATCATCTTTTCATCTTCGGAATTGGCTTGGTAGTCGGAAATGTCTCCGTCATCTCCTCCCAAACCCTGCCACTCGTCCTCAGACTCCTCGGCTTCTCCATCAACCACATTCTTAATACCCTTTCTCTCCAAAGCTTTTCTCTTCCGACGGGCTTTCAATTCCTTTCTGCGAATCTTTTGTTCATACTCCTTGATGCGTTTTTGAACCTCCTCGGGATCCATTTCTTGTTCCACATCACTAGTCTGGTTTCTTTCCTCAGCTTCTTCATTTATGTCGTCCAAAATAAGAGTACGTTTCCTCCGACTTTGCTTCAAGTCGTCCTCATCGTCAGAATATGTATCCTTTTGAGTGGGTGCTGAGAGATTAACGATCGAATCAGCTTGGGTAGGCTCTTGTGTCGGCTTTATATCTTCAAAAGCGGGAAGCTTTCCTATATCTTGGGTTGGAGGTGCTTCGCGAGTCTCGCTATTACCTGATCTAGGTGCTAAGTTGCGGAATAATTCATATGAAGGATCTTGGGAGTCGCGATTTATCACCTTTAAGAAAGGCTGTGATCTCTGCTCTGACAAGGTGGCAGTTACTAGGTCATCATCATGATCACCCTCATCTTCCGCCCCTCCAAACATGTAGCTATCGTCTGTGCGTTTTGCTGGCTCAATGTTTTTTGAGTCCTCATCAACTACTACTTTATTATCCTCTTCCTCCTCTCCCTCTTCTTCCTCTTCATTCGAAGAATAGTCTGATTCTCCTACTTCAGACTCAGGAACCTCCTCTAGCTCTTCCTCATCCCCTTTCTTCTCCTTATGCAATGATTGTGATAACAAGGCTAATTTTGCCTTTTCCCGAAGCTTTTCCTTCCTTCTAATCTTCCTGGCTCTTTCCATTTCCCTTTCCAACAAGGAGCCCATTATTTCCTCTTCCTTTTCCATCTCTTCGATTAACTCATGATGAGGATTGGACAACTTGTGGGCTTTAAGTTGCTCCACATGTGCTTTCTTCAAGTCTGCCAAAAAAGTGTTACCCACCTTTGGGGTCGCACTGGCCTTTTGCATCTTTTTCTTGGAGAACTTTTGCTTGATTAACAACTTTTGAACCTTCGACATCTCCGGGAGTTCCTGCTTGAACATAGTATCCGGTACTTTGAACGAGGACGGGACCTCTTCCTCAGATTCGGAGGCCAAATCAATGACCTTGTTTTCATCATTGAGCTTCAGTTTGAGACTTTGCGCATACTTGTCGAGTGGATTGGGGCGTTTACTAGGCTCTTCTGTAGATTTCACTGGGGATGATGCAGGGGTAGATTCGACCGGGATCTCCTCAGGATCTGAGTCCTCGTCGTCTTCAAATGCAGCAAGAAGTTTGTCCTTGGTGAACACCACTTTCTTTTGAAACACAGGACGTATATCCTTACTTCTCTTTTGTATGTTGATGAACTCTTCTGCTTCTTTTAAATCACGCTGTGACACAAGTTCTTTGTTGCTACCGGTGGGAACACGCTCATCCAAGTCATTTTCCTCATCTGTGAGCGATACATGGGAGACATCAGCAGTCAACTCTTGTTCTTGTTCTAACCTTCTGCGTTTCTTCTCCTCAATTAAGCGAGCTATCTTGTCTTCACGAGACTCGGGAGAAGCCTGGGTCGGTATTTTCTGCGTTGAGTCTTCTCGCTCAGAGATTTGCGTCTTTTCTGAAACAATTACCTGGGTGGGATCACAGCTAGTGTGGTATACTTGCTGAGTCTCAAGTGCAAGAACCTGAGTTTGTGGGAGTTTTTGTGTGGCTGAAGTCTCCTTATTGTTGGTGAAATCAGCTTCATCAACCTCCAACTGGGGAAGTACTTGGGTTGAGGTGAAGTTGAAAATAGATGGACCAGAAAGGTCATCTTCCGAATCACTAGCGTCTAGTTTCTGAGTGTCGGTTTCCTGGTTCATTAATCTTTTCTTGACCTTATCAAGAACCGCAGATGCACCTTCTGGTAATCGCTTCGAGAGGTTATCAACATCAATGCTGCTTTCTGAGTCACTGTCATAGTCATCATTTGCATGAGAATCAAGAGGAACGATACTCTTGATGTTTGCGGAAGCATCTTCGATGCTGTCTAGTAAGTCCATGATGGGGATAAATTAGAAAAATGAAAAGACGCGTTTTTTTGAGAAAATGCGCGTCCTTGAGTCTAGTCACAAAGTCAAAAGTTTAATTCTCTACAAGTTAGTGAGGGATTGACAAACTGTTTTATGTATATTCAACAAATCCATGTTTATATCATTCATGTCTCTTATATTTCAATATCCATGTCCCCCATACTTCCATCCTTGTTCCCAACATGTCCTTATATGCTACCATCAGTCCTCAAACTGAACGAGCGGAGTGAGTGAAGTGAGTGAGCGAGTGAGTGAGTGGTTTCACGACTCACTCTTTAATCATTTTCTCACTAAATCATTTAGTCACTCGCTCACTTACTCACTCACTTACTCACTCACTTACTCACTCACTCGCTTCGCTCGTGAGTATCCTACACTTCATATCTTGATCGTTAATATTTACTATATTCTCTCTATTATACCTCTGCGCTCAACTTCTCGGTTCTTTGAATTAACTCAATTAACAAGTCTTTCTTAGGCTTAAAAGGCCACCCGTAAGGAAGAGGCAACTGGATATCAACACCCAATTCGTCTGCAAACTCCCACACCAATGATGGGCGCTTCAAAAAAGTCCTGCCAATTAGACCCACATCAAAGTCTCCCTCCTCCAACAACTTATTAAACAACTTAGCATCATTGCCCAAACCACCAACGCATGAAACCATGATCTTGTCACCTAATGCCTTCTTGATAGCTCTTGCCAAGTGCAAGTGAGGAAGACCATGCTCACCAGTACCAGATCTTGCTTGCTGCTTGTAGTAGTTCCCTCCAGAAGAAGTATCAATCAAATCAATGCCCTTTGTGGCCACGATTTCGGCCAATCTAATCGTGTCATCAATGTTCCAACCTCCTACATCATCACCATTCTCAGTAGCCGAGAGCCTCAAAAAGACTGGAGTAGTTTCCGGAACATTTTCTCTAACCTCTTTGATAATGTCTAACAAAAAACGGATTCTATTTTCAAAAGACCCACCATACTCGTCGGTTCTCTTGTTTGAGAGCGGCGATAAGAACTCGTTGATAAGGTAGCCATGTGCACCGTGTATCTCCACGAAATCGAAACCCGCAATATTAACCGATCTTTTTGCAGCCGCACCAAACTTCTTGACCAAGTCCTTGATTTGATCCTTGGTTAACTCTTTGGGTTCACGGTAGTTTCCAAATGGTCTGTACTGGATGGGTGATGGGGCCACGACTTCATCTGGCCAACCACCTTCACTTACAGGTGCAATATCCTCCAAATGCTCCCACATAACACGTCCGGACGCTTTTCTTCCTCCATGTGCAATCTGGATACCGATGATCTGCTTCTGAGTGTGTGCATAGTCCACCACTGTTTTCAACTTTTCAGCTTGTTTATCGGTGTAAATTCCCATGTCGTGGGGAGAAAGTCCACCCTCTTTGGAAACTGTTGAGGCCTCGACCATAAGCAAACCAGCACCTCTGGCCGCAATGCCACCATAATGAACCAAATGGAATGGAGTGGCCTCTAAGTTGTCATCAGCAGAATATGTACACATTGGGGATAAACCAATCCTATTCGGGAAGGTGACACCCCTAATGGTGAATGGTTGGAAAGCTTTGGGCAAGTTTTCTTTCTGGAGAGCCTTAGTCAATGATTCCGGGGGTTCCGGGATGTAGTAGTCGACATTGGGGGCTCTTTGGGTTTGTTTTTGAGACATCGAGGACAATTGATTTTATACTATTCTAGTAGTTATAAAGCTGTCGATATATCTGGGCAATACATTTGCTTTAAGTACTTTCATGATGACAAATTATTTGGCTGCAACTTTTACAAAAAGGGGTACAAAATTTGGAAACTGCCACGCAGTGACGTATGATGAAAACCCCAGTATAGCACCAGGCTATTTGTAATCAGCACAAGAAATGGTGCAATAAAGTGGCTGATGTTATATTTGTAACAGTAAATAGTCTCATGCCATTTTATATTGTTCATTATGTCAATTTTCAATTTTGAGACTATTCAACGAGTAGGTGTGTTAGGCTAAGACTATTCAACGAGTTAATGAGTTAGGCTATTTCATCAGGGAGCATATTTGACAAGACTATTATTTTACTTGACTATTCACGATATGGAAACATAATAACCTTACTTAATCGACTTTTGAACCTTGAGTGGTTTGCTAAGGATCTTGCGGAACTGTTTTTTTCACATTGTGTAACTCATGATTAGAAATCAAAGGAAAAGCAATGTGCAGTACATTTTTCAAATGTTACTGAGTTTCCCAACTAGAGAAAATGACAGTATAATTCTGCATACACAACGAATACGGTTACGTTCACAAGTAACTTCATATAAACAGAGCTATATTTTCATCATTTGATGCCTGTCAAAACGCTTCGAAAAACAAACGGTCCTTGTATGTTATGCAGGATTATATACGAATGTCCCTGTATGTCATGCAGGATTATAGTACATTTCCGTGGAGTCCAATAATTGAATTCAGTAGATGCATTGAACGGCCCAGGCTTTTGAGAGTCCGTCAAGAATCAGGGCCTGTTATGTGATCTAGCTAGACACTCACAGAACCAATAATTTTCACTGGAATTTCTAGCCACACTAATGATGACTTACAAGCCACTGCACTTACAACGTTTTTGTTTGACTAAATCTCAGTAGTAAAGATTAACACAAAGAGAGTTAAAAGTTGTCAATCTTATATATATCGGAAAAGTTCGCTGGCCCCTTCAATTCAGATGTTCGAAAAGCGTAAATCATCTTTACTCTGCCAGTCCTTG
>JAJLWI010000044.1:0-102601 GCA_030674215.1 Kodamaea nitidulidarum
TCCCTCCCTTCGTTGCAACTCTTCATCTTTCATCTCTTATCTCTCACGTGATCTATTCTCTCCGTACCTGCAGTTATGACGGCATAAAAATTTACGCTTATATAATCCGATGTTCCTTATCTGGGATCCTTTTAGCCTATCTCGGGACTAGCTATCTCCACTAGAAAATTGCCCACCCACTTTGCTACCACCCATCTACTTTGTTACTATCCACCCACTTTATTACTACCCACCCACTTTATTGATCTGACACCGCCATAACAAAATCACAAAGTATTTGTACCTCATCGCAAAACGCACTCGGATTTCAGGTAGCATATCTACTCTCCAAACACTACTCTTCTACTTGTTCAGATTCTCTAGTTGATCTACTTTCAGGCTTTATATCCATACAACTCTTCCAAAGGTTTTACCTCAATACAACCACAATTACTGGCATTTCGCTAATACCGCAATTGCCCTCCCTCTGGCCACAAAACGACTTCCGCCGCCCGAGTCTAATCTCTAATTTGAGCCGTTCTGCACGATAGCGTCACACTTGAGCCCCGTTCTTACGGCACTTAGTACAGAAATATTGAAGCACTACCGCTTCTGAACAGCTACTGGCCAGCGTATACGTCTCTAATGGAACTCCCCCATCTCATCCGCTCCTCTGTCTGACCCTTTTTCCCAACAACAAACCTTCCAACGGTTTTTTTTCGGTTTTGTGTACCCATCTCTTTGTACAACAATATTTATTAGTGGCTCCAAAACGAAGTTAAATCTCTGGACAATAAGTAGCCCGCAATTTCCTTTGTTTTCCTCATCGCTCTCATGAAGTTTGCTAGCATCCTTACATTGGCCTCCAGCGTCTTGGCAATTCCGCTCTCAGCTAAGCGCAGTGACAAGATCGAGCCAAAGGTCTTTATCGTTTCGCTCTTCGAGTTAGAAAGAGACCCATGGTTGAAACACTCTCCATTGAACTTCACCCAAAGCTTCAAACTCCCAGGTCTTTCACCAATATATGACTCCGTCCACTGCATCGAGTCAGGTGAAGTCTGCCAAGTCACTTTGGGTGAGGGCGAAATAAATGCAGCAGCTTCTTTAACTGCATTGACTCTTTCGCCCAAGTTTGACTTGACAAAGACCTATTTCTTGCAGGCTGGTATTGCCGGAGGTGAGCCCCAGTACACCACCCTTGGTTCGGCAACTTTCGCTAAATACGCCATTCAAGTCGCACTTGAGTACCAGATAGGCTACCAGGAGTATGCCAGCACCAACCCAGATTGGCCTACCGGATATTTCCCTTACGGAACTGACAGTCCGTTTGAATACCCAGGTAATGTCTACGGAACTGAGGTTTTTGAATTGAACGAGAAATTGAGAGACAGAGCTATTGAGTTGGCAAATAAAGCCCATCTCGACAGTGGAAACGAGGCCAATGCTGCTTTCAAAGCCTTGTACGATTTCCCTGCTGCTCAGGGTCCTCCATCTGCTGTTGCTTGTGACTCTTTGACTTCCGACACTTACTTTGCCGGTAATGTGTTGGGTGACTACTTCTCTCACTTGTCCAACGTTTTGACCAACGGGTCCTCTACCTACTGTGCTACTGCCCAGGAAGACAATGCCAGTTTGGAAGTTTTCGTCCGGATGCACCAGGCTGGGTTGCTTGACTACGGCAGAGTTGTTGTGATGAGAACAATCTCGGACTTTGCCAGACCTCCTCCATCTTTGGCCAATGACACTGTCAAGTTTTTCACCAACACTTCCTTCGGTGGTATCGAAGCTTCCTTGAATAACTTGGTTAACGCGGGCTATCCGCTTGTTGAAGACATTGTTAGCAACTGGGATAAGGGCTACTCCGATGGCTCTGCTTATAATGCAACCAACTACCTTGGTGACATATACGGCACCCTTGGTGGTGTCATGGACTTTGGCAAGTCTTCTTTTGCTGTCGCTTAGACACTAGTATACCCTTAATAGATCATTTTCAAAAAAGTGTAAGACGTAAGGACAGAGACATTAACTTATCTTAGATTAGGCGTAACTATCTGATTGAGGTTACTTAAGCTATACTAGCGGAATTTTGGTATTAACCAGGTACAACGCCAAAATTCACGCCACCTTTAATAACTACGCATATCTGCATTCTGATATCCTATTATGCTATAAAAATATCTACTCTTCATCCTTGGATACCTCCTCCTCCTCCTCCTCCTCAACCTCAGCAACCTCGCCATCTTCAAACACCTTTTCGTAATTGGTTATTAACCTTTCCATGATAGAGTTCATGAACCCAAAGTTGTTAATCAACAGCTCAAGCAGACACGCTTCTGTCAACGCTGGCCCAATGACCGTGGCCAAGTTGGACGCTGTCATTCTGTTGACATCACTGTGCTGCGCTATCTTGCGCAAGTGGCTAACCAATAACTTTAATGTCTCGTAGTTAACTGGGGGTAAGGTCTTCAAAATAGATTTGTAGCTTTCCTCGTCTTCCGATTGGCTCTGCTTTAAGATGAAAAACTGGTCAATCACGGCGTCTGTCAACAATGCGTCTGGTAACTCGCGGAAAAACGACTTAACCACACTTGTAAGTGTGTGCACATCATAAAATCCGTCTTCGAGTTCGAGGTACCCCATCTTGTCGATAGTTGTCTTGACATTAGCAAGCTCTGAGATGGAAGACGATATTCTATAAACACCAACGTCCTTGATGCCTTCCGTCTCAATGTAGCTGAATATCTGTGCCAAGAAACGCGGAATTTGCGATTGTTCACGGTTACAGATGACCTCGATGGGGATTCCAAACGTCACATTTGAATTCTTATAGTTGAGCTGCTTCGAATAAAACCAATGTCTGTTGGCAAAGTTCAACTTCATCATCCAGTCGTTTAAGTCCGGTTCAGACGGTGCTTGGAAGAAGCAGTCATCCGAAGAAGTATCCGAATCGACCTTGAAGCATAATGGCAATAAGTAGACAGGGAAAACTTTCTTGTTCTTCAAAGAGATAACCATGAATGGCTTTTGCTTAGGGTCAACAAAGTTTTCGACGGGAGGTAACTCACGCGAGCTCACAATGCGCTCATTGGCTGAACCAACGTTCAATGAGAATGGCCGTGTTTTTGTGAACAACCCGCTTATCTTGAACCTGGAACTTGAATTAGATTTGTATGATAAAGACTGTCTCCTTAATGATGAGCTCGATGACTTCTTACTGAGCGAGTTGCTACCAAGACTGCTTGTGACAGTATTGGATGATGTTAGCAGAAGCATTTGGTTGCTGTTTGCATTCATTGCTAATGCTTCTCTGTTTTCCTTTAACTGCTTCTTCTTGTTGTCAAGAATCAAAATCTTTCTCTGGTCACGCAACACAGTCCTAAACAATTTGAGTTTATCTTTTTCTAAAAAGGTAAAGTCCCGCAAGCTCTGGGTATTTATCAAAGTCTCGTCAAGGTTTAACAAAAAGTCAAACTCACGTGTGTCGTGGTATCCCACTTCAAGATTTTCACCATTTGAGTCAGGGTCCTCAACCCCTAACTCCTTGATGAGCTTGAATATGAGATACCGTTTGTTAAAGTTGATAATTTCGTTATAGAATGATGGACATTTGTTGGTCTCAAGCAAAATCTCTATGATCCATCCGAAACAAGGCAAGAGTGGTTCTGTGCTCTGTAAGTCGTCGATTGTCACACATGTTGGAATGAGCAGGTCTAAGTCATCGTATGTCGAAGGATTCTGGTTAGACCCCTCGCCAGATAATGAATTAGATGCCTTTGCCCACAAGTTTGTAAAAAGCCTTGACTCTGGCGAGTAAATGACATTCGTGATCGCAGTTTCAATACACGAGGGAATACACTCCTTGGTGCCCTCGAATACAAACTGGTTCTCGCTCATCTTTAACTTAGAGATTTGCACCATCAAGAGAAGGGTCTTCATTCTGTCAAGACGCTCCTCCACTGTGATGTTCAAATCAGTCAACTGCACTAACAAGTAGCTGCGGAATTTGAAGTATATCTTGAACAACTTGCGGAATACCAATGGCAACTTCTTCAACACAAGCTGTTTTTCGACAGGGTCCACCAAAGACTCAAACATCGTGAATACGTTTGATACGATAAGGTTATCATCGGTAGTAGTATTTTTCTGAAGGTTGAATTCAAACAATGCGTTCTTCTCAAAGGCATTCTCGAGAATTTTGTACACCTTTACCCAGTCTTCGACCTTGATACCAGTGTAAAACACCGCTAAAAGCTTGTTGAATTTGTGGAGGAACTTTTCAATCTTGATGATGTTTTTATGCCCTGGAAGATTCCTATTCATTGGTACCTCATGCAACGAGTTAGTGAAGCGGAACTCCGTAATCAAGTACTCTTCAAACTTGGACACCTCCACAGGTCTGTAGGTTTTCTTCACAAATAACTTCTTCAACTTCTTGTAGTAGTTGACTAAGCTCTCAAATGACTTTTCCAAAGTAGCGTCGATCTTTTTCGAGTTATACCATTGCAAGATTTCGTTACTGAAAAGCTTAAGAAGCTTAATCAAAATAGCCTTGTTTGCAAGGTCAAGAGCAAAGTTCAGGTAAAAGTTATTCACCAACACGATTAACACCTTCAAGATATTGATCTGAATCTTCAAGAGAAGTTCGTAGTCAACCTCTCCAAGCACATTTAAATCGACATCCGTGTCCAAAGACCAATTTGGAAACTCTAAGCCTGTAGCTCCAACTTGCGGGTAACTTGCTGACATGCGGTTACCCTCCTTGTTTTGCACACGAGTCATATACAATTTTTTCATCACCGAGATAACTGCATTACCCAGATTGATGAAACGGTGCGCAAGTTTGTCAAGCAAGTCTCTAGTTGTGATGAATGTGTTGTAGTTAAGAAGAAACACGAACCTGTACTCAGTCAAGTCAAGCGAAATGTTTTCGTCAAAATACTTCGAATCAATGAGAAGTAAGTCAATGAGTTTGTCCACCGACGCAAATTTGGGTATATACTTCGTTGGTGCGGTAACACCAGACTCATTTGAAATCACTGAATAGTTGTTTTTCTTTGCAACTGGTGCAGTGTTGGTCGTCAGTTGATCTTCATCTTCTGTGCTTGCTTTGTCATCTTTCTCTGTAGATGCATCCTCTTTGTCCGTTTTGTCCTTCTTCTTGTCTTTCTTCTCCTTGCGGTTTGGGTTGGGTGAAATCGTGAAATTTTTAAACTTTTCAGAATTTAAAATGTCATCAACGTCGATGCCTAAACCTGGCACGTCATCCTCGTCATCCACATTATCCACATCGTCTAGTACTGTAGAGTTGGTATCAAACTCACTGATAAAGTCATCTATACGGAACGTCAAGTCCTCGTCGATGTACACATTATGCTTGTTCAAATGCGGGTCAAGCATCTGCTGTAATGGAACCTTACTCTCATTTGCAGTAGCCCCGCTGATCAAGTCGTCATACTTGCTCAAGTTCACTTTGAAGTACGCACTATTGAAGGTCGGAATACGTGTAGATGGACTGAAATCCTCTTGTGGTATCCCGGAGGTCTGTACCGAGTTTGAAGAGTCGTTGGAGTGAAGGGAAATACTCGACGAGTTGCGCTGCCTGAACGCCTCCATAGGCTCCTTCAACTTGAGGTATGCTTCTGGTAATTCTGGATCAAGGGCCAAAGAGAGCCTCATAATTTTTTCAAGATTAATCAGGTCACAGTTGACTTCAATCAACTTAAGGAGCGTGTTCTGGATTGCAGCGTTATTGGTGGTAGTGCGTGGGGTTGCCTCGTGGAATGCAGGTGGTAGCAGTTTGGTATCGTCGCTATTGGATCCAAGATACAACACTTGGTTTAAGCTCTCGTTCAGGAAGATGAAACCCATCAGATCGTATCGGCGCAAAACGTCATCATTGAATCGAATGATGTCCGTATGATTGCTCAAGTTAGCCAAGTACTCGTTCCATCTATTGAAGGAATAGTTGATGCGCTTCCACACCGACTCCAATTCGAGGATATTCACCGTGGCCGACGCCATGTTGTTGATCACCAAGTCACCAAAGTACGGAATCACAGCCTCCTTAGCGTAAATCTTACCCAACCCACGCGGCGCCATTATGTGATACAGGTCCTTTGAGCCCAGCTCACTCTCGGGCGATTCGCTTTTCTCCGGTATCAAGAGCAGCCCGTTGGCAAGATACCGCCTATCGAGCTCGAAAAGCACAGGCAGCCAATCGTTTTTAAGGAGCTTGATGTAGTCTGGCAGCACCAACAGCCACACTTTTGTAAGACGCAACACTGGTTGCGAAAGAATAATGGATGAAATGCCGAGCCATGATGACATGTTCCCGGACTTGTCAAGAAGACATCCGAGATCAATCCATTTTTCTAATAAGCGCGCCTTCCTCTCAAGACCAACGGAGTTTAACTTTCCCTGTGCAGCATTGGCACTTGCCTGCGGACTTTCAAACAAATGGTTCACTAACAACCGCGAAAGATAGTGTATGTGAACGTCATTGTTGAATATCAACGGGTTCTTCTTGTAAAATGTATCCAGCGGTGATGTTCCTGCACCGATGTAATTCAAAGATGAGCGCAACAACAAGCTCTTGTCTATATTGCTATTCCAATTGCTGAAAAACTTGAGATCGATTGCACTCACCGATGCGGCAAAGTCAAAGAGGTTGATGTTGTTCATGAAAGCGCTTGCATTGAGTTCTGCAAACGGCAGGTTCGTGCTTTCGGGGGTATCGTGTGACACCAAACCGATCAAGTTCTGCTGTTTCTCAAGCATTGTGAGCTTAAATGCTGACACACGATCCAGTGCAACGTCATGCTCCGTACACAACTCGAGTATTCGCAAAATGTAGGGCGCTACATCCAGTTTCAACAAATAGCCCTGGAAGTCGTCACGCACTGTGTCAAGAAGGTCCAAAATGCGCAGCAACACACGAAACTCGTCAAAATCCCCCTCATACTTGCCTCCAAAGATCGCAGTCAACATCGAGCATGCGAGTCGCAATACCTTGCCAAAATTCGGCAAGATTGGCAAGATGCTCAAGACTGACAGTACAGATGCATCATCCGCTTCGTCCTCGCTAAAAAACATAAAGTGCAACAAGGCCTCGACTGTGTTGGCGCGCGACGTAGAGTTCGCCGGTACCTGATACGCCAATGAAATAGTCGCGCGTGTAGGTGGAAAATGGTGCAGCTCAAAGTCGTACTGAAGTGAAGGGTGAGGAAGAGTCGCATCAAAGTACGTCACTTGGTACTCACTCAGTGGCTCCTGCCCAGGAGCAAGTGTGGTGGGTGTCTGTGCTTCATGGATCGTCAAGTTGCTCCCATTGGATTGTTTGAAAAGTTCTGAAGTTGGAGTGAATGCGGGGGGAGCAAACCCTGTCATAGCTGCCTGTGCTGGAAAACCCCCAGACGGTAACGCTGGAGATGTCATCCCAGCCGGTAGTCCTGCATTGTGTTGTGTCAGGTCGGCACTTAGCAACGAAGTATTAGATTGTGAGTGCTCCAATATTGGTTCTTCACCAGAAACTTTGAACGAGCGGATGTTGGCTCCTGGTGCTTTATAGAGATATAAGTGCAGCCCCTTTAATTCGGCACGACAGATTCTCATCATTTGCTCGCTGATTTCACACGCAGTATTCAGGTTAACTATCACATTAAGCCATGCGTTTTTGAGGAGCCTGTAGTCGTAGTCGGACTTAGCAAGTGCTGATACTGACTTAACTGCCCTGTTTGGAGATACATTGGCGCTGTTTACAGCGTTGATCGACCGTGTTTCGTTGTGCAAAGTCGAGTAGTCGTCGGCAAAGTCCAGCTCATATATCGAGTGCGATTCATTACTGTAAAGGTATTTGGAGTTGCTCATGATAGGATTAAGATTATTGGTGTTGATATGATTAGGATTGAGGTGCTGTGTAGCCAGGTTGTTGTTGATGGGCTGATTGCTCACGTTTGATTGATAGTTGAGACCATTCTGATTACCTTGGTTGACGTCTGTGCTTTCGGAAGTCACGCTCTTTTTATCGTCACCCTGTTGATTATGCTGAGAAGCAGTTTGTTGAGGATTGCCAAGGCCAGTCTGGAAGCCGCCCAAACTCTTCCGCTTGTCTTTCTCCCTTCTGGATGTCCAGATCTTTCTCATACTGAGTAAGGAATAACTTTGGCGACGTGTTTTTTAATTCTTTTTTGTAGCTTAACGAGTTTTTTAGTTTGTATAAAAATGGTGGAGGGGAAGAGGGGGAAGATGACGATGGTTAGTGAGCCAATATCACCACTACAAAACTTTTCAAAAACCTCGAACTTATTCAATCTTCCTCTTACACTGTTGCTTACCGTTTTAATGCCTTGCCTACTACCCTCTCTACTTGTTATCGTCTTACCAAATCTTCATTCAGATTCGGCAAAATAATTAAGACGAGTATGGACAAAGAACAAAACATTAGACAAACAATAAGAATTGTATGCAGGTATATAGATGTCTTTGCGCGACTATAGTATACTACGAGTAGACAAACAACCTCTTTCTTCAACATGCACGTCCAGTTTCAGACTCCACAGGGCGTTCACTTACGACATGGTTTGTGTTTTTGTTGTGGTTCGAAGCCTTGGTTTTTTATCTGTGTGTCGAATTATAAACCATGGATTTTTCATGGATATTCCCACTCGATTACTTTTGCCTAGGTACGTCTTGGTATCTTTGTTAACTTGTACTTTATCCACTTTCGCTGCGATTTACATCTAAGGTCCATTTATGCTATTAGCGTAGTAGCCTGCGGAAGATGTTCCACAGTATCGTATGTTATGAAGTCCTTTGTGTCGAAAACTAAAACAGTTATGATGTCCTTATAGAGCGTAGCCATCTGGTAGACACTATTTCGAGTATTTGGCAGATGTAGTTACTGAAGTGCTACTTGGAAGCGCTACTTAGAAGAGAACCTGAATTGCCTCGGAAGTGAGATAGGAAGCCCTACAGGTTTTTTAGTATTTTTGATGAAAGGAGACGGATCCACAACTTTTGTCTTTTTAGCAAAGCTTTTTCCAAGCAACTTTAGAAGTGGGCTGGGTGTAAATCTAATTTCTTATTAGAGCAAGGTATATTTGTTTTGTATGTACTCATTTGGCATTGTGCTATGGCAATGCGGTGCCTTTTGCTCGATTTCCAGATTCGGAAAGTCTACTAGCTGGCTCTACTTATTATGTGTCTGGCACTTTTTCTATGATGCGGTTTTTGAGATAGTTTTTATGCAGGTACCTAAAATCCGCGTTAAATTATCTTGATGAAGCTGAGGCGTTCGTATGCATTAATAAAGCCATCGGGATCTCGGGGTGGGTAACGAATATTCGTCTTATTGAGGTCCATATTCCCAAGGAGTATTTGAGGATCATCCAGAGAGTACGAGTATCATTGTGCATAAATAAAACAACATGAATGTTTTTTTGGCTTATAAATCCGATCACAAATGCACTTTTACCGGCTGTGCAGTTATACGAGGGGCGTGCAAACCCCAAAAAATCCAGTAATTGTCTGATGGCAACCAACGCAAAGCTGCACGGAACATCCATTATGAGCTGAATTTTGTCACAAATATTCCGGCCTTGAAAGGCCGCTTTTCCAGAATTTACTTACTAATTTTCATGCGCGTCTACTTGAAAGCTACAACATCATACAGCATATATCAAGTATTATTGCTTACTATTCTTTTTCTCGCATGGTTCGCACACTAAAGCGCGTGGTAAGTGCTCAAATAGTACAAATTACACGCTGAAAAAAACATCGGATCATCACAAACAGAAGAACTGAGTAGTACCGTGGCGGCTAAGACGATAAACTCGCGTTTTATAACCGAGGGTTTATGAATATTCTGCTCGAAACATTCCACGCATATATTAATATTACATGTCTGAGAGGAAGGCTATTGGTGAGTATGTACAAAAACTTGATGACTATAGCAGTATTAAGCTATGAAATTTGTTTACTTTATATAAGTTTCCGTGGTGGGTAGGAAGATTTCACAGTAGTTGATCTGAAAGAGTACTTACAACCTTCAATTCGCTCATTGGAAGAACTAGGCTCCCAGCGTAAAAGGTATAGTGTAGATTCAAGTCCAGTTGGTTTCAGCTAATTTTTTTAATCGAGACTATAGGCTATTCTTGAACATATATCGTAGGTATGTATACTCCCCTAAGTAATTCAACCTCTACTTATCTACTTTCTTGGATGCATTGTTTAACATCTGAATTGTACACAGGCTTTGTGTTACTTATTCCGACATATTTACACTCTATTCTAACATATTTACAGGCTATAGTACGCAACACAATGATGAGACGAACAAAACAGGATTATCGCATATTCAACTCTCATGTCGGTGTATTTGACCCAGTACTCTTTGTACACACATGACTTGACATTGGACTAGACTCAAAACTAATGTTGGCAAATCTGCTTTTTCTCGGTCGTGAGCGACCTTTCATCAGGTTCGTCACACTCCCTCACTGCTTCACAACATCTCTTACGTTTCCAAACACCAAAACGCTATCAATCCTGTCGCTTCCACTGAATAACATTGCGAGCCTGTCGACGCCACATCCCCAACCCCCGGTTGGAGGGAGCCCGTACTCCATAGCACTCACGTACTCCCAGTCCGGTACCAACATCTCGTCGTCGGCAAAGTCCGTTCGATCGCGCTGCTGCATCAAAAACTTTTGGTGTTGTGCAGCAGGCAGATTTTCTTCTTCATATGAATTCACATACTCCTTCCCGTTGATAAACAACTCAAAACGAAGAGAAATATCATATTTTCTGTCCCCGTATGTGATACTCGTGGATTTTGCCAACGGCAGTAACGCTGCAGGCTGGTTGTATATTACCACCGGTGTGTTTGGATGCTCTGCTGAAATGCTCTCTAAGTATGTCGCACTAAGATTGTCCAAAAGGTTAGCGGGAGAGACGTTCTGTGGCACAGTAAGCCCAACTTTATGATGGTATTCTACCAAAGATGCCGAATCAAGGGACTCTGGTAATGAAATCCCTGTTTTCTGCTCCAAAGTAGGCACAAACTCGTACTTCAAAAAAGGTTCACTCAATGGCCGGAGATGCTCTATGTCGCCTATCTTCACAGACAAATCCTTGTACATGTGCGCAAACAACTCCTCCGTCATGATCACGAGATCCTCGAGTTTCAAGTACGTCTCGTAGAACTCACAGCTGGTGAACTCTGGGTTATGCGTGGCATCCACTCCCTCATTGCGGAAATTGGCCCCAATCTCGAAAACCTTGTCAAAGCCACTGATGATCATCTTTTTCAACCAAAGCTCGGGTGCAACTCGTAAAGATAGCTCCTCGTCATGGCCCTTGAGCTGTGTAGTAAAGGGCCTCGCGTTTGCCCCGGTTCCCTTGCCCGCAACAATGGGGGTATTGACCTCAAGGAAACCACGGCCAAGTAGAAAACTACGTATCAGCTGTGCTACCCATGACTTTGTTAGTATAGGTAGCTTACTCTTGGGGTTCACAAGATAGTTCATCACACGCTGCGAGTTCATAAGACCTTTGTCTACTACCTTATTGGGTACACCACGAAGCCGAGGTGAAAGCATCTGAAGCGGTCTATCGATCTTCAAGCTCAATTCGCCCACCTGAGATCTCGACGCGTATCCGTGACAGGCTACCACATCTCCAGGCTTGAAAAACAGGAATATCTTGTCAAACTCGTCTTTCGACATGTCCAAGGACTTATTGCTAGCCATAATCTGGACCTTGTATTGTGAGCTTATAACATCCATAAAGTACATCGCACGTCCAGCACGGCGTATAGTAGCTATCCGTCCCTCCAATATCGTGGGCTTATCATATTTACCGTTGGGTAATGCAGAGAAGTCGTAGGATTCAAACTGCTTCCTGAAAGCGGCTATGGAGGAGATTGGGGTTGTGGGAGACAACAGCAGACGTGCTGTCCCTATAGGTGGATAGTGCTTAGGTGATATGAGCGATTTGCGGGTTTCATAGGTGAGATCTGTGGAGAGATTTCGTAATATGCGGAGCATGGTGAAGTGCTAAAATTGTAACGAAAAAGAGTGCATATACATTCAGGGAATGAAAGCATCAACAAGCGGAACGAATTTCACATGCGAAGCTAGTGAAGTGAGTGGGTGAATGAATGAGTGAGTGAGTGAAGTGAGCGGGTGAATGCGTGAGTGAGGGAATTAGTGAGGGAATGCGTGAGTAATTTCGTAATTTCAAAAGATTTTTAGAAGGGTTCAGTTGTTTCAGTATTATTCATATCTAGAATTTCGCCATTTGCAATTATACATGTGTAGTAATTCAGTGTTGATATTTTTGGAGAAAGTATGTGATGTCTTTCCAGATTTTATATCTCTGGAGATAATCGCTATGTCAGTTGCTTACAAGTAATGGTTTTTTGAAAGTCAATGTATACTGCTACAAGCTGATTGAACAATAACTTATTTGGAGGCTTTCAACTCTATATTGCCAAATTTCAAATTGAACAACGTAATTCTAACAGCTTAGACATCTATCTATATAGGCGTATCTTACCTGTAGGTGACCTTTTTCTACAACACAATCTAAGTAGTACCGAGTACATCTCCTGACGATTTTTGAAACATAGGAAAGACATGTGGCATTCCTTAAATTCCAAAAATCGAAGTCAGATTGAGAAAGTAAATAAATGCGATCCTTACCTTAGTTTTGGTAAACATCTGAGAATCGTAAACTATATAACTGAGAACTAATTTCACCTTATTTCCATTTTGGCTGCGAAAATTAACCAAAATGGAAACCACTTAACAAACCACTATGACCAATATTTCAAACTTGTCCACTACTAGCCCCTTTAAACTCTCGTAGACAAATAAAACAGATTCAAACAAGATTATATCTACTAAATCAATCAAATCTTGTCGAGCTATCTACAGAACCTCTCTAACTCGCTCATATTATTTATGCTAATTCACTTACAGAATTGGCACTTATGCCTTGTTCACTCTCTCATATTCCCTGTTTCTATATTGCTCACTTTTCAATTCTTCTCCTTACTCACCATCTCATTTTCTCATTATTTTCCACTCCCATATTTCTTATCGTTATGTTTTTCGAAATCGTGGTTAGGTTTTTTTCTCATGGACTTCTTCGAAGCAAGAGAGGACACTGACGGCGTCAGGCTCTCGTGGAACACCCTTCCACGTTCGAAACTTCAACACCAGCGCAATGTGGTACCTCTTGGTGCTCTATACACACCACTCAACAATAAGTCTGAGGTCCAAGAACTCCCCAAGGAGTACCTTGTTATGTGCCGCCAGTGTCGCATGGTCCTCAACCCGTATGTTCGCGTGAACGATTCCGAAATCTGGACTTGTCAGTTTTGCCAGTTCTCCAACAGAGCAGCACCTGGATCACTCACTGATCCAAATACCGGGGCGCTTGCTCCGCAATTGCAGTTCTCCACCGTTGAATACACCACCGACAAACACAGTCCACTTCCACCCATCTTCTTCTACGTCGTGGATACGTGTTTTGAAGGAGAAGATATCGAAGAAATGTACACTATGCTCAAAGATTCCATCAACACATCTCTTTCCCTTCTTCCCGAGGATGCGTTGGTGGGACTTGTGTCGTTTGGAAAACATGTTTACCTCCATGATCTCACCTCTAATGACAGAAAAGTCCATACTTTTAACGGTGCAAAGGAATACACTCTCGAGCAGATTCAACAACTGCTTGGATTTTTGTCCAATGACGTCCGTATTCTCCACAAAGGTGGATCCTACCTCGACTCAATTTTATCGGTTGGCAAGCGTTTTCTCCAGCCCGTCTCCGTGGTGGAGTACGCTTTGTCCAATATCATAGAATCACTTGCTCCAAACACTTTCCCGCACTCTCAGTATACGGACAGAGCCGAGAGATGTACAGGATCTGCGCTCAATGTCACGTCGCTTCTCCTCAAGGCGATCTTGGGGACTTCGGTTCCGCTGACAGGCGGTCATTTGCTCTGTTTTGTCGGTGGTTGCTGTACAGTTGGTCCGGGTAAAATCGTGAATGTACCTTTGAAAGAACCTTTGCGTTCGCACAAAGACATTGAAAAGGCCATTCACTCTACGCTTCCAGATGCTCCTAAAATTCTGCACACAAACACAAAGGCAGATATCAACATATACAAGGAGGCCAAGAAATTTTACGCGAAGGTAGCAAAGCTTGTGTCTGGAATGGGCCTCACGTGTAATTTCTTTATTGGATCCTATGACCAGGTGGGTTTGTTTGAGATGGACGAGGTATGCTACCACACTGGTGGCACTGTGGTCATGGCTGATTCGTTTGGCACGTCCATATTCAAGCTGAGTTTCATGAAGTTTTTCAAAAAGAGCGCAACAGACTACTTGGACATGGGTTTCAATGCGCTGTTGGAGGTTCGTGTAACTCCCGACTTAAAGGTCCAGGGTTTGATCGGAGCAGCAACCGCAATCCCAGCCAATAAAGATCAGCAATCTCACGTATCAAATCACGCTATTGGTATGGGTGGCGCAACAGCATGGAAATTGTGTAACGTCAACCCACAATCGACATATGCGATTTACTATGAAAAGCTCGACTCCGCCAACCAGAACGTGGCGTGTATACAGTTCTTGTTCCACTATCAACATCCAAATGGAGATTTGAAGTTAAGGGTTACTACTATTCCAATAGGCATCGCCCTTGATAGTGACGTCGCACCTCTCGAGGCAGGGTTTGATCAGGAGGCTGCTTTGGTTTTGATTGCACGTGAAGCAGTCTACAAGTTGCAGCAGAGCGCGTCCGGTAGTAACAAGTCTGTGTTATCAACTCCGGCAATTGTCAAACAGATTGACCGTCTTCTTGTTGATTACTGTAAGCGTTTTGCAGTGTATACCGCGGGATACCTTGACTCGTTCCGCCTCGCGGGCGCATATGCAATGCTTCCGCAATTCTTGTACCATTTGCGCCGCTCGCAGTTTATCAATGTGTTCAACAGTTCACCCGATGAAACAGCATTTGTTAGACACGTTTTCATGCATGAAGACACCGGCAACTCCATTGTCATGATTCAACCAACATTGCTTTCATACAGTATTGACAAGTTCAGTGCTGCCAACGGAGATCCTGACGCTGATACAGAGCCAGAACCTGTACTTCTCGATTCGCTCTCGCTTGCGCATGATAAAATCTTACTTCTCGATACTTTCTTCCAGATCCTCATCTACCACGGGTCGCAAGTTGCACAATGGAGAAACGCGGGCTATCATGAGCAAGAAGATTTCTCGCACTTCAAAGCATTTTTGGAAGCTCCGAAACAAGAAGCGATGGAAATATTGATGGATAGATTCCCGTTACCACGTTTCATTGATTGTGATGAGGGTGGATCACAGGCAAGATTCTTAATGGCAAAGTTGAACCCAAGCACGAGCTATGCGACTAATCCTCAGCACCAGTTAACAGGTGGCCAATTGGACGTTTTGACCGACGACACTAATTTGCAACTGTTTATGGACCATGTGCAGAGGATAGTGACTGCTAAGAATTGAGACATTGTAAGAAGCTGAGGCAGAAAAGAGGAGTAAATATGGCGATTTTCTAGAGATAGAAAAGTGGATATGCAATGAAAAGGTGTTGGATATAAAAGTTTTCAGCAAAGGCCGTTTTAGAAAATTCATATAGGTTGAATAACACAACTGTAAGGCACTGGATGTGATAGGACTGTATATAAGACTACTCTACTTCCGGGACTGCACACAGTCCTGGTCCAAGATGAGACTTTGACAAGAAAACTACGTCGGTATTCTCCGCTCCAGAAACCGGCCATGTTCGGCCCAGAATCAAGGACCTCCTCGGCCCATGTCTTGAAACCTTCCCGTAATCAGCCCATCCCGGGCCAACGGCATAAGCCTGGACGTACGGGTATAAAAATGCCCTAAATATCCTATCTAAATAAACAAGTAACACATAAGCTATTCTCTGACCTAAAGGGTGGAAACCCTAACAACAAGCATAAAGATATTGTACAGTGTATCGCCCGATGATGATGGATTCTCAGAGATGGTATGCAGCAAAATTCTGCACATTTCACTCACGGGCATACATGTTAGCCACTGAGTATAGCGACATCATTCAATTGACTATACTAATTATAAATATAATTGATTCTTATCTTCCCACGATTATAAAACATAATATACAGTAAAATATCTATCTAAGTATTAGTTATTCTCACCCATCTTCTCCTCTTCCATCCGAAGACAAAACCATCAAGATTCAGCTTCCTGCTTCTTCTTTTTAGCAAGCTTTATCGCCTTCTTCAAAAAGTTACTCTGTTCACTATTGCCGCCTATTTCACCTTCAGTGATCTCTGGAGTTACCTCATCTTCATCTTCGTCCTTTTCAGGCTCTCTAGGCTGGAGCTTCACGAGTTCATTGCATTTCAAGTGCTCGTTAACCTTTCCAATCAACTCACCGTATTCGTCGTAGATCAAGTCTGTTCCCACCAATTTCTTCCATTGTGTCTCATAAATTTTTCCGTCAATAACATTCATGTTGTTGATTGATTCGCTTGTCTCCAGACCGCCGCCACTGATGCCCGAATTGTTTGATAACTTAAGCAATGGGTTCTCGTGATTTAATTCGGTGATTTGAAATTGCGCCAGTGATTTGATGAGATTTATTCGTGACTTGGGTGCGCCTGTCACATTTGGCTCGTCAAAGTTTTGGTTCTTGCCAATCATCGGAATATCTATAGTGACGTAGAAGTCCTGTATGTTAGTCTAAAGCTGAAAGTGGGTGATGCTTGCATCTCGCGTTTATTTACGTACCTCATACTCCTCACTATTTATTCCACTTGAAGTCGATTCATCCTGAGTATGTTCATCACTATTTCTCTCCTCTTCTTCTCTGGCCTTTTTCTTTCTTTCTTCTTCTTCCTTTCTGGCTTTAATATCTTCGTCAGACCCTGCTTCGAATGCTGAGTGGAAAGTCCAGTTCATCTCTTCGCCCTTTTTCAAGAAGTCGCAATTACCGTTCATCACAAGATTCCACTTGTCACTCTCGGAGACATACTTGTCCAAAGAGCATGCTCCAGCTCTCAAATGGCCCTTATTGTCATCAATATCATCGTAGACACTTGAATATCCCATAAGCGACATACCCAAAGCAATCTTTGTAGCAGCATGTGTGATGATTAGAACAGATTCAATCTCAGGATACTTAGCAGGAAATACTTCGAAAAACCGCTTCCAAAAACGGTTAGCTCTCTCAAGAATTTCTTCTTGTGTCTCACCCGAAAGGTCTGGAATGATTCCTAAAGTGTTATCTCTGTGCCACTCTTGCTCATTGGACAAAACATCACAAAAAAACTTGTTCAACCTGTCGTAGTCTGCTGGAGCTGGTACAACAGATCTGCCTTTCTTATACCATTCACCTACGCCTCTTTCTAACACAATCGGAAGGTTAAGCTTCTGAGCAATCGGACGTCCAGTCTCAACACAACGGTAAAAAGGCGAAGACAAAACGAATTGAGGCTTGTCAGGTAACGTGGATATGAATTCCGCCAACTCTTTCGCTTGGTCAACTCCGTGTGGTGCTAAGGGTGGATCTGAATCTATACCCGTTGGGTTTGGTGCATGTGGAGGAGGAAGCCAATTGGCTCTGTACCCGTGCCTGCAGATATATATTGACTTGAGTGGCATGAGCACGTTTGTTGTCGGAAAAGAGAAAAATACAAAAAAGATCGCATTTGACAAATGGCCATCAGATTTGGCCATCAGATGTGATTGAAATCATTGACCTTCTCACTTACATAACACTAAACCAACTCTTTTATATTACTATTGTATCACTTCAGACTTCCACATCTCCTCTACAACCTCCACTTTCACAGTTCATTGCTGAGCTAATAAATTTGCTCTCCTTAGATCAACATCTCCAATGGGTTCTCTATGATCTTCTTCAAAGCCTTGATCCACTCACCACCAAGCGCACCATCGATAGTTCTGTGGTCAAAAGTACCAGTAATGGTAATGACGTCATCGAACACGAAGCCCTGCTCATTAACCTCAGATGGCACAGCCTTCTTCTCGACTGTTCCAATGGCAACGATGGTCGACTGTGGTGGGTTAATGATAGATGTGAAGGCAGTAACAGCATGGTTCATACCCAAGTTGGAGATACAGATAGTACCTCCCTGGTACTCCTCTGGGTTCAACTTACCAGCCTTGGCTCTCTTACCCAAGTCCTTCACCTCCTTAGAGATATCAGCCAAACCCTTGATGTGGGCGTTCTTAACAATGGGGGTGATCAAGCCAGTTGGAGTGGCAACAGCAACAGAGACGTCGACGTTCTTGTAGGTTCTAATGATACCCTCTTCGGCCAACCATGCAGAGTTAGCTTCAGGCACACGCAACGAAGCCAAGGCAACGGCCTTGATCAACAAGTCGTTGACAGACAACTTGTATCTGTCCTCAGCACTAGCATTCAAAGATGCTCTCAACTTCAACAACTTGGAAACAGAGATCTGGGACTGCACGATGTAAGATGGGGACTGCTGAGTAGACTGCAACAATCTGCTAGCAATGGTCTTTCTCATAGAGCTGATTGGAGTGTCCTCGTAAGTAGCAGCAGCTGGAGCAGCAGCTGGGGAAGCAGCTGGAGCCTTGTAGTTCTCGACATCCTTGGCGGTGATTCTACCACCTGGGCCAGAACCCTTGATGTTTCTCAAAGAGATACCCTTGTCCAAGGCAATAGTCTTGGCGTATGGGGATGCGATGATACGGTCAGTTGGAGCAGCCTTCGAAGAAGAAGTAGCAGCCTTCTTTGGGGCCTCCTTAGGCTTGGCCTCCTCCTTTGAAGCCTCCTCCTTAGGAGCCTCTTCCTTTGGAGCAGAAGAAGCAACATCGCCAGCGTCTTCAGCAGTGAAGTTCTCGAAAGCTGCAACATCGTTAGCGTCCTCGACGTAAACAGCAATTGGCTTACCGACTGGGATGTCCTTGGCACCGTCTTCGAGAAGAATCTTGGCAAGGTAGCCCTCTTCCTGGAACTCGAAGTCCATCGAGGCCTTATCAGTCTCGATCTCGGCAATTGGCTCACCTGGGGCCAACTCATCACCAACCTTCTTGGACCAAGAACCAATGTTACCCTGGGTCATAGTTGGAGAGAGGGCAGGCATGTTGATCACAACGTGTGGTGGAAACTTGCCAGACGAGTACAATCTAGCCAAGGAAACCTTGGAAGTGGCGAGAGCACCACGAAGGGCCATGGCAGATCTAGTAGCAGCAAAGAAAGCAGACATGGTTGAGAAGAAGAGTATAATCTATCTTTTGTTGCCAAAAAGTGATGAGAAAATTTGTTGGTATTCAAAAGATCCGTTCTGCAGTAGTCGCATCAGAGTGTTCCGGAGGAAACGGGCGCATTCGGACAAGTAAGTCCGCTAGTTAAATAAACATAGAAAAAAAAAAAAGAGCTCCGACTAGTGTGAACCAAGGGTTTGCTTCGCAGACTCTATGACCCGGTATTGAATAATACCAAACGAGGTCTTGCTTTATATATGATAATGATAGAGAAATATTTTCAAGAGTGAACAAAGTCCGGTGATGGACAAGTTAGGGGGAAAAGTGACTTTTAATCTAGTTTCAAAAATAGGTGTACATTCTTATCCAAAAGGAGAGTTGAGGCAATAAGCTAAGCTTATAGTTGAAAAACGAGGAGGCAAAGTGTTATAGTGAGAATGTTAATCTCGTTGTTCAAAAGGAAGATATGTAAAGTGGCTCGAAGACACATGGATCTGAATTGTTTCCAGATAGGTTCAGCCGCGTGGTTTTCAAAATTGAAAGTCCCGAACTATTAGCGCGTTTTAGTATTCCTGCACTCCAAAATATACAATATTATCCCATGAAGTCCCATGGTTACGTATCCAGCTATACAGTGCCATTCCGGAAAAGCCATAAAGCAAACCTCATCTTTTCTAAGTTGTGTAATGAATGAAGGCGGGTAGGCGTATATGCTAGGGTATCTTAGGCCATTCAAATCGTCTTCTTTTCCGTCAAGAAACTAATGAAAGATTATACATTCACACCGTCTCTTTACTCATAATTACCGAACTCTACCCATTTCTATATTTATACTAATTTCCCGCTGATTCGCTGCCTCACGGCTCCGCTAGTCACTCGAAACCCCAAGAAATCTCTTCATAAACTCTATATGCTCACATCGTCACTTAACCCGAAAACTAACTTCCCCATCTGCTTTTCCTTCTGAAACAAACTACCAATGTCTTCATAACCAGACTCACCCATACACTCTTCCTCATATGTAACACCAACAGCACCATTCTTCACCAAGCTATCCTTGGCTGTCTGCCATGAAAACCTCACAAGTCCAAAAGACCATCCAAATACCTTATCGACTTTCAGATTGAGCCACCGTACTGTATTGGGATCTGAAGGATATCCAGAACCAATGTTAACGCCTCCTAAAATAGCATTATTAAAAAACTGCAAATTGTAATCTCTGGTTACCTTTGCAACAATCGATGCTGTACTGACAATGGGATAAATACTATCGGCCTTCTTGGCTACTGTGACTTCAATACCGGGAAAATGACCACGAAGCTTTTTAGCATAGCTGTCCGGTGGCCCCACTGTATCCACAAATATGTGCTTGACGTTCACTCCACGTGCAAGAACCTGCTTTATGAGCTCAATTGTAGTATCATGGGCTTGTTCATTCAAATTATACGAGCCTTTTCCGTGAGCAGACTGAAGCATACCGCTCAGTATATCGCGAGCGGTCATGGTCGTGGTGCACCAGCCAACGTTATCGCTTAGTTCATCATCACCGTCTATCAACCGGAAGAGTTCCCTTCTTTTATCTTCCTTCAATGTCTTTGAGTCTGCAAATTTGTACTTCAGTTTCAACACCAGCAGATATGATTCAAGTGAATATGCGACTCCATATACCATTGGTCCCATTACAGGACCCCTTCCGGCTTCGTCTACACCAAGCACAACAGGCTGAGTCATGTCCGCCTTCACCGCGTTGGGTACTTCGGAGTGATGAGTTGACGATGTAAATGTCATCGGAGAGCGGATATCAAGTACTGAAGACGGGAGCCATTCTGAAGATTTCACTTCAGGTTGAGTTGTTGGTATCTCGAATTTTGAAGCATCTTTTTCAGCTAAGGTAGCACCATTCGAAGTTTCGTGTATGGTTGAGGTTATAACGGTTTCATCATTTTCAGCCCCGCTAAGTTTGGTGTTTTCCGTGAGTGATTCCGTTTGACTCAGTGGCGTTTCAGAATAACTCGATATATCCTTGCCAACCTGAATGCTCTGTTCAACTCTTCTTCTTTTTATAACAGCTTCCATGACGCGTATATGGAAAAACGCGAAAATTAAGAAAATCAAATACGAGAAAATGACAGCTTTGATTAAGTCGATACCATAACTACAACTCATAACGTGTAATCTTTACCGTATATCTTTTCTAACACACTTTATCTGAAAACTTTTGAATTGTCATCGTTTTGATTTATTTTAACCCATGTGTATTCTATCGTATATCTCTCGCTCCGGTCTGGAGCACATTCTATTTAAATTCCCTCACTAAGCATGCAATATCTTATTGACCTCATGCTCTCAAGACTCGAGTTTGAATTATTAGAAATTCATCCTAGATAATCTTGAACACTTTCATAAACCACGAAAGTGACCGTTGTAGCAGGCAAAACCCTTGCAATATTGGCACTAATTCCCCGATACAACCCGCTAAAACCACCCTCGGTCCACACTTGTTGTACGACCTCACTTATAGTAATCCTGGAGTGAGATACTTGTAATCTAGCACGTACTACCTGCACTGGGTACATGATCAACATGCTCGACATTTTCGACACAATCAGCGCATACAGATATTCCAATGGTCCCAACTTTTCACTTTTACCCAACCAAACCTTCAAATGGTCGTAGAATGTAAACTGTAAGCTGCCCTGAAATACCAGGAACATACTGGGTAACGTTCCACGCCAAAAGCTCGAGAATCCTTCTGTTTTGAGCATTTTGCGAACTCCATCCACTATTGACGAATATGCAGAAGCCTGCGACTTCGATGTACCCAAAATTCTAGTCTTAAGCACCCATATTGGATTAGTTAAAACACTTGTTGACATTCCAGCTAATGCCAGAGCTGTGAAATAATTCGCGGTGTCATTATCCAATCGCACAAGGTTCTTGAATTCGGAGTAGAGCCTGAAATAAAGGCCCCATGCTGTGATGTTCCCAAGCAAGTTGGGTGCTAACCCACGATAGCACTGACCTATTACGTGAACTGTAGGAGTATATGTACGTTTCGTCATGAACGCCGATCTTCCATCGTCAACTAGTTGTCTTATAACACCCAATAAAGACGAAAGTTGCGATGTCTTACCTAGACTTAATTGAAGTCTAATCTTAATCAAATCAAGGGGGTGAGCTACGAGTGTAGTGCAACACCCAGCACTAAGTCCTGCTATGACCTCGATTTGTCTTCGCGATAGTTCCATTAAGCAATGTTAGCTCTTTAAGCGTAGGATTTTTGCTGTAATGATTATTTAAATGTGGATCTGAAAACCATGTCTACACTAATGGTATGTGGCAAATCGCAACCTTCTACATGATCTCGAAATTTGCTATCAGTCTTCATTCTAGGTCGTATTACTATATACATCATAACATCGTTTTCATGTTCAAGCAGTTGGGAATGGGGACAACAAGTTGAACAAAGATGGCTTCTGTGGGCTGGTAGACCATCCCAAATACAAAACAAATGGGATAAAACCGTAGTGAGCAGCAGTCTTGGAGTAGTCCAACAACTTGGAAATTCTCTCCTTAGATTCGTCGGACAAAGTGAACTGATATTGGGTTGGTGCAGACATTGTTGAAGTTGCTAGAAGTGTTCACGAAAAAATTTCAAGCTACCAAGTTAGCACGTGTATGGTCAGGTGATTTATTTTTGTTTCAACTTCTCAAAACGGTTTCGTAACATGCAAAATGCAAAGCTAATACTCGGGGTGCCATGTGAAAGTGATCAGGCATTGTTCCCCACCTCCTAGATTGTTACGTCCTCTCCTATTGACTTTGATTCAGAAAACTTAGGCGAAGTTAATGCTCTGGTGACTTTTGGAATAAGTCTACGTAAAAGCTTTCACCAAACCACTGTCTTAATTAACATTTTGTAGATTTTCCGCAAAAACCAAAGGATATACCTACGTTTAATTTCAAAGGCACATCAATTGATCACTTATTTTGTACTTGTCTGTGTTCATAAAATACAGAAGCGATTGGTATTCAAAGCAAAACTCGTGTATCCCCGCTATTACCTCGTAATCATGAAAATCATCTTGTATTTTTCAATTTATGGCCAGATTTTCATTTAGGTGTGGACCCCTCAGACATCGACATCATGTGTCGTTTTTTCGTATACCTTGTCGTATATTCTGGTAGCGCGCAAACGAACGGACCTACCAAGACTTTTTCTATTGTCCTTCATCCAATTAAACAGGCCTATTTTCCGCTTACACAACTGTCTACAATGCAAAAATCGCATCATACGCGATTATTGATATTGATTACTTGTAGTAACATACACAATGACTAGGAATCAATGCTTGCCGTTCAACAAGGAAATGAGGCGTTTTTGCATATTCTTTGCCTCAATGTACGTGCGGCCAATATGACTTCTTCCTGTAGATTGGTGGAATTCATAACAGCCACTTACTGTTGCTGAAGGTAGTAGTAAACACCAACGGCAATAAGGAACACCACGACAGCCACCATTGGGGTTGAAACAGAGGATTCCTCGTTAGTAGCAGCTGGAATTCTGGCCTCTTTCACGACACCGCCCTCAACTCTACCAATAACCAAGTCCTTCAATATGTCATGAGCCTCGTCGGAGTGTCCGATGTCATTGAATGCTTCAGTGGCGTCCTCACCAGCAACATCCAAAATAACCTCTTCACCACCGGGGTGCTCATCGATGTACTTGGTCACGTCGTAAACCCTGCCATTGTAGACGACCCACAAGTCATCAGAAGTCTTGTGCTTGGAAACCTCTTCGAATGTAAAAACCTTCAATTCTTCAGCCATGATAACAACTGGTGTTTATAATGAAAATATAGATGTTCAAAATTTTGTCCTCAAAAATAGTTCAATCCGAGAAATTTTTGGGTTGTGGTCTAAAAAATTGAGTATGCATGTGGATCTTCTGGGTGGTGTTTATTGATCTTGGTTGTCTTTACAGGTTATCAAATCGAACATGTGAGTTTTGATCTCATGTGAAAATTCTGTGGATCCATTTACTCAATTAAGTAATAGTTATCACTGGCATCATTATTAAATACTGCATGCAACATATATTCCTATGCATTTTCCTAAACACTCGTATATCAGTAACACTCAAATATATTAACTACGCTTCGAAAACTACAACACAGTGACGTCGTAATTGAAGCCCAACCCCTTTAACTCCTTCTGCTTGTCCTCCTTGGCTTGCTCAAATTTCTTAGTGATGGCAGCCCACTCTTTCTCGGTCTTTGGATTGTCATGAGCTTCTCTGTTCTTCTTGTTCCAGTCAATAACGTTGTACTTCATGTTAGCGCCCTTGAACAAGTCTTCGTGTACAGAGTCCAATACGCTCACTTTCAATAAGTGTCCCTCCAAGAGGTAGTTGTTCATGGTATCAGCAGCAATGACTGCAACATCATGATCCTTGAACTCGATCCAACCATAGTGTTTGGAAGCACCGGTCTTCTTATTTCTTGACAATCTCAAATTTATAATGTCACCAAATTGGCTGAAGTACTTTTTTAATTCCACTTCGTGGAAACCGTGTGGAATTCTACCAATGTAAATAACACCCCTCTTCTTGCCTTTTGCCTTTTCAGTTTCGGTAACTTTTGCGATGGTCTTGTTTATAGAGTGCCCGCCCTGCGTGGTTGTGATGACAGTTTTAGACTTCTTTGTAGCGGGAGCCTCATCGGCTTCGATGTCTTCCTCCTCACTTTCATCGTCACTAGAAAGACCATTCAAATCCTCGCTCTCACTAGACAGAGAGGATTCAGAGTTGTCAAACTTTAGGTCTTGCTCGATATCTTCAACAGATTTCTCACTGTTTTTAGGGGCAGCAGCCTTTGTTGCTTTAGCCATATCGTATTGTAGATTAGATATTCAGATTTTTTCACACCGATGAGATGACAGAAAAGATAAATGTCGCACGACATCTGTCGTTTTATGTCGCAAATAACTCTGTTAATAAGGAGAAGGTTCTATAGACGGGTAAGCCCACGACATTCAGGTAGTCGCCAATGACTCTTGGGAAGAACACGCTTGCGAATCCTTGGATTTTGAATCCACCAGCGGCATCGGCGCCCTCTTTTGAGTCAATATAATACTTGACTATTTCGGGAGAGACCTTACTGTCAAATTCCAAGTCTGTAGTTTCAGTCTCACATAATTGTCGCAAACTACCATCTTCTTCAACCTTCACAACGGTTACTGCTGTGATGACTTTCACTGGCGCTGTTTTGTATTTAGAAAACATTGCATAATGTTCCGCTTCATTACTGGGCTTTTCAAATATTTCACCTCCACAAGTCACAATAGTGTCAGAACAGAGAATCACTCGTCTCTTTGTACCTTGTAACTTCTTCAATACAAACTCACATTTCTTAAGACATGTCTTCTTGACATATTCTTCATTTGTCCCTGACTTGGGGAGATCCTCAGCGAACGTGGAAACAACACACTGAAACAGCGAGATCTTCAATTGTTCTTCCACGAGTCTGCGGCGCTGAGGTGATTGTGAACCGAGTATGAACTCATATTCTTTTAACTGCTCAAAAATCATCTAGCAATAGGAGATAGCAAAGCACAAGGCAGTTGTATTTCTTAACCTGTAAAAAGTTATTTGCAATTTTTTTAGGCAAGTTATCGAATGTGAATTTCGAACACCAGTTTTTTTGTACAGTGTACATTCGAAATGAAAGTACTTTACAAAGACAACCCGAGAGTTATAGTCATTTACTCGGAAACACATTCGCTTACATTCCAGTATTTGGAAAGAAAGAATGCTGATCCAACCGTTGCTGTGGAAATTTTGCCAAATGAGCAAATCACGAAAGACCAAGGCTTCCGGTACTTGGTGAAGAGACCGGTGTTCGGGTGCCTCGGACTAATTGACATCGATGGCCATACCTTCTTAGCTGTCATTACTGGTGCGGTGAAAAATGTTGCTCATCCGGTCCCCTATGAGCTGGTGGATAAAATTTATACCGTTGACTTTATTTCCTTGACTAGTGATGAATGGGACTTTGTTGATTTAGATACCACTGGTGTTCCAGTTTTGGACGCAGACCTGCAGAATCAGTTTGAAAATGACTACCCTCGTGCTATTCACCCCTGCTATGAATTGAAAAAGCTTCTTTCCAATGGCTCTTTTTACTTCTCCAACGATTTTGATTTGACTTCTTTATTACAGGACAGGGGAATAAGCAAAGAACGCATGTTCGAAAGTATCGAGGAAAAGGAAGTCTATAAGAGGTTCGGGGAAAATTACAAGCAGGATTTTATGTGGAACTCCTTTCTTATGCATGAGTTACTCTCATTCAGATCAAACTTGGATGAATACGCACAGGCAATTTTGGACTCAAATCAGTTCTTAACAATCGCTATTAGAGGATTTGCGAAAACTGTTAGATTGAACAGTCAGGGTGATACCATCACAATTGTTTCCAAGCAATCGTGGAGAAGAGCTGGTACTCGGTTCAACGCAAGAGGAATCGACGACAATGGGTATGTTGCTAATTTCGTCGAGACTGAATTTGTATACTGTGACTTGTCCAAGTCGTCCGTTTTTGCATTTGCTCAAATTCGGGGATCAGTTCCCACATTTTGGGAACAGGATTCAACGTTAATCAACCCCAAAATAACACTTACGAGGTCAATAGAAGCGACCCAGCCCATTTTCAATAAGCATTTTGGGAAAATAATCCACCAATACGGTGTATGCCATATTGTCAACCTTCTTTCGAAGACAAAGCCAGCCGAAGTACAAGTACTGCGCAGATATAAGGATTTGTTCGAAAAATGTGACCTACAAGATGAAATGTCTTTTACAGAGTTTGATTTCCACGCCGAAACAAAGCAACTGAGTGGCGGATTTGCAGGTGCAACCAAGATCTTACCGTATTTGCACGACTCACTTGAGCAGTTCGGATGGCTTTCATATGACATCGAGCACGGAGAAACGTTCACAAAACAAGATGGTATTTTCAGGACAAATTGTTTAGATTGTCTAGACAGGACTAACTTGATTCAGCAGGTAATTTGTCAGTATGTGTTTGATCACGTCTTGAAAAATACAGCAACAGGAGACTATCGTGATAGACTAATACACGAAGATCTCTTAATGAAGCATAATACACTCTGGGCAGATAACGGTGACGCAATATCTCAGATATATACAGGTACGAATGCTCTAAAGTCTTCGTTTTCAAGATCAGGAAAGATGAATATCGCAGGTGCTTTGTCAGATGTGACCAAATCAGTCTCAAGAATGTACCAGAATACATTTGTTGACGGTAAAAAGCAATCAACTATGGATTTGTTGGTTGGTTATGACTCTAGGAATTCAGTACCAGTGAGAATTTATGATCCAATTAACGAATATGTGACCGATAAACTTAAGGCTAGCTCGCATCTTTTTACTTCACAAAATGAAATTAGTCTTTTCGTCGGCACATTTAATGTCAGTGCATTTGAGCCTTCTCAGAGAGCGGATTTGACATCTTGGCTTTTTCCAGTTGAAAATTCGCATTTACTGCTTCCAGATATCTATGCAATTGGTTTGCAAGAAATCATTGAATTGAATGCGGGCTCCATTCTTGGAAGCGATAGCTCGAAACCAACAAGATGGTCCCAATTGATATCCGAGCAGCTTAATTCTCAAAATGAACAGTACATTCTTTTAAGAACCGAGTCGATTGCTTCTATGACCTTATTGCTCTTCGTGAAGAGATCACAACTGAAAAACGTTACTCAGGTTTTCGGTAGTTCTAAAAAGACAGGGATGGGTGGAATAACTGCAAACAAAGGTGGCTGTGCTGTGAGATTCAATTTTGGATCAACTACGTTCGCAATGGTTACTTCCCATCTAGCAGCAGGAACTTATGCAGTCACGGAGAGATTTAATGACTATCAGACGATTATGCAGGGGTTGACCTTTACGAGAAATATGAGTATCTCTGATCACGAGCATATATTATGGTTTGGAGACTTGAATTATAGAGTTTCTTTACCGAATGAGCAGTGCAGATCCTTGATTGAAAGTGGAGCGTTTGATGAATTGCTTCCTTTGGACCAATTAAACCAAGAGATTTCCAATAAGGGAGCTTTCTATGGTTTCAAAGAAGGTGCAATTAAGTTCTATCCGACCTACAAATTCGACAAGGGAACCTCCGAATACGACTCCTCTGAAAAACAAAGAGTTCCTTCTTGGACAGACAGAGTGCTCTACAAAAGTGCTCGTGGAATTGATCCATTGAAGAATATTAACTATTCTTCGTTAATGGATATATACTTGAGTGACCACAAGCCGGTTTTTGCGACATTCAATTGTAACGTCCTGTTTGTTGATGAATCGAAGAAGACCAAATTGTCTAAGCAATTGTATGAGAACTACAAGCAAGGAACAAATAGTCCCCTCGTTAGTGATCTCGATCAATTGGTTGAACTATCAGGAAGCAGGGGTTCAAGTGGGTCTCAAAGCTCTAAATCATCCAAGGTTTCTACTTTCAGCTCTGATGCCTTGTCTGAAATGAATTTGCTAGACTCAGATTTCGATGACTCGAGAGGTAAACCACCAAAACTACCAGGAAGACCTGCTGTGGATCAAGCTTTACCTAGAAGAATCCCACCACCACCCATGAGTAGAAAGGCTACACAAAGTGATAAGTTAGTCGATAGAAGTGCCTTAACTTCCACACCACCACCACCACCACCACCACCACCACCTCCTGCTAGAAGAGCGGGTGCACCTGCAATGAATCCACCAATTGGGTTTTCGTCTACGCCGTTGATTCCGAGTAGGTCAAACTCAGCGACACCTTCTAAAGGAAATTCGCCGATTTCGACTCCCAAAGCGCAAGAAAGAAAGCTCAGCCCTTCTTCGACTCTCAAATTTCAGGATGGAAAAACTCCACTTGGCCCGGATGTAGCTAAGCCAAGTAACCCAATAAAGCCAATGGTTCCAACCAAACCCGCCGCACTTCTTGGTAATAAGAGTGGACACGAGCCAATCGATAGTGGAAAACCCAGCCCGGGAAACGTGCCTAAATCAATGTCGGACTGGAAGCCATTAGTCCCAAATTGAAATGGCGTGACACTTTTAAGGAAGAAAACTTTGCATATTAGATATATCTGTAGAGATGGTTACAAGTTTGTAGGATAGGGCTGTTTGAATAACTCCTACTTCATATCAATTACGTATTTAGGAAAAGTCGTCCCCATACCAAGTTCTAAAAAAACAAGAATCACACTTCGTACAACCATGTCTTCGACCAAGCGAATTAAGTTCGTGTCCTTGTCAGTTCCAATATTGTATGGAAACAGTGCATTCAGGCTAACACCTGAAATGAGAAAACCAAATACACCCTCAGACCACACTCATGAATGGACAGTATTTTTCAAGCCAGTTTTGGATAATGTGGACTTGACTCCATTAATCAAGAAAGTTACATTCAAACTCCACGAAACATATGAAAACCCAGTGCGATCAGTCGAGAAGCCCCCCTACCAAGTGACAGAAACAGGATGGGGCGAATTTGAGATCATCATAAAGATACACTTTCATTCAGGCCTGGAACTTGGTATCAATGAGAAAAACTTCCAAATATTTCACGCGTTGAAGTTACACCCTTTCAACTTACAAAATGTGAGAGAAAGCGGGGAAGTTCACTCGGTATTGTACGATGAGTTGGTCTTCCAGGAGCCAACAGATAAAGTATTCGAGATTTTGACCAAAAAACCACTGAACTTGCTTCCTTATAAGTTGACCGACCCTGATAAAAGAGACCAAGAGTACATTCGCACAGACGAAATTGATGAATTAGCTCGATTAGACGTTTACATTAATAAAGTCAAAGAAGAGGTTGAAAATCAAAGAAACATCTACAAAGATTTGGAGCAAGAAAAGCTTGCACTACTACAATGAAAATGATTCCACAAAGTTGAACATATTCAGAAAGAAGTTGCCTTCTTTTTTGAATATTAGAGCATTCCATTGCTCTTTACGAATGATTCCTTTTTAGCTATGGTCAGCTCTTACAAGGCAATTTCACAATTCTCTGCATCATATTATCTGGATTGCGATGTTTTTACGCGTGAACGTCTGTATTTTAAAGGTGGAGTTGGTTTTGGATTTGTGCCTGATTCCACCAAAACTCCCGGTAGTATAGCTTAAGTAACTGTACCCCAGTATTTTAAGTCCAGCAACCAATCTAAGTTAAGTATAGTGGGTCTATGTATATTCCTGATAGAAGCTTAGGTAAGAAAGCCTCTGTAGATCTCTCGATAATCTATATAACTGTGCTTTCACACCCGCTATTTATACTTGGCTGCTACCCGCTTCCGTATCAAGCCCCTTGTTTCATAACGTCCCACATTCTCGTACCCTTTCCAGATTAGTTAGGTTCCTCGCTCATGTCATTAGCTTATCTAACTTGCATTCAGTTCCGTAACTTGAATCACTAACCTGTAAATGCCTGCATAGTAGCAGTTTGTTCTGGAGTTATGGAGACCAATTGTATACCTGAATTAAACCAAGTGAAAATTTGAAACGAGCATTTCGCCTAAAGTTCCCGCGTATGAACCCGTAAGGGAGCCCAATGAACCCCAGAGGGTATGAAAACACACTTGAAGTCACGATACGTTTTATCGACCTTTAAAACTAAATCTTTAGAAAATAAACTGCATATGAGACTAAAAAAACTTCATAAACGAATAAAGTGTTATGAACTTACATTGTATAGCTTAGACACAAACCCTTTCGTTTGATAACTTCCTGGGATTAGAAAGAAGTAGGAACAGTTCATTTGAATACACAAACAAGCCATACAATTTATATAGATGCTATTCACTCAACGAAACACAATATAGTCTATACCTAAGAACGCTATGACAAGGTTGTTAGAGAGCGTGGTTTCGCGTGTCAACAACAAGATTTTGAGTGGCGGTATCTGCACTGCTATGGGCAGGAAGAGTAGTCACCCCTTTTGGTATTCAAAAAAAAAAATCCACACTTCTAGACTTCTGTACTCAAACCTTCGACACTTGATAGACAATTCTAAATGTACTGGAGTGCAAGGAATGGAACCTGCATTTTGAATTTATGAAAGTTGTAGTATCCTGGCCAGTGAGGGGGAGCAAAACAAATATTATTTTCACTCAACGTTGATATAACTACCCAAAATCCCGCTTAGTTTGATGATCTTCAAATTTGACGATCACTCCAACTCTCAAAAGCGCAGAATAAAAATCATCAAATGCATAATATTCTGTGCTACATCCATGTAGGTTAAAAAAAAACAACCCACGCGGTCATAATTGTTCAAGGATATGATGATGATGAATTACCCAATCGAATATATTTAGAATTATGTGCGTAATAAATCCTTCGCCATATGATTTATATTTCTATTCCAAAAACAACTGCCAAAATACCAGTCTAAATGCGAAATAAAATACCATAGTTCCCAGATATATTGATATAATTCTGAATATTGTAAGGGATTAAAACACCGCCCAAATATTTACGATACAAGATCTTGACCTCTGCTTGTCAAAATTGACACTCGCATTGTTGTTATTGCAAGCATGAACGTCCACTATTACATGAGCATAATGGCCGACAATATTTACATAACAACAGAACGATCTAAATTTAACAACGAGAAAGTCAAGAAAATGACCAGCATGATACTGCGCGGGTAGAGCGCTTTTTGAAATATTGAATACTACTCAATCATACAAGGAAAGTTACTTTTCAATGGTATCGCTGCGAAATGAAAATAAAAAAGTACTATTTTAAAATAGATCTACTAATAAACTTAAAATGTGTGCTAACGAAAAACGCAGAAGGGAGAGATGAAATACACTGTACAAATCCTACTAACCTTTATTAATATGACATCTAGAAGAGTTCACAATTCTCAAAATTAATTTCATTTAGTAGCGTTATTGGAGTTATAGTATCATCAATACATTACTGATACCAACTTAGTTTATTGATTTTATTCAATGTAAATCATATAGCGAAAAATACTTAATTTGAAGATTACTTAGATATCTGTTTTCAAAGTAAATATTCATCACTTAGTTTACGCAATATATGTACATATTTCATATGTGTACTTAAAACTATCAATATATTGAATGTATTTACAATGGTTTAAATTGAATGCAATCATTATATTTATGAATAATGGTTTGGGAGAATAATTTTTTTGTTGTGGAAGATTATGTCGTCTAAATTGATTTCTCAGTGTGAAAGATTACATATATTCCTGAGTTCATGAGGAAGAAAATTTCGTATTTATGTTTTGGTATTTGGAATTATGTTGAAGTTATATAATTTTAAGTTTTCGATTTATGAAAGCTATGTTGGCATTATTTGTGGTTCGCTTAATTCATATCATAATAATTCCCTGGTTAATTGCCAGATTATATTACTGATATACATAAAAACATCGGTTATCAATTGGGTACTTAATTGTATTTTGTCAATATTTGAATGTGCACTTGAAGTTTCAAGAAATCACCATACGCATAGATGCAGACGGTCTCGGTACGCCCTTTTAACGTGTTAGTTATGCACTCATTATTAGGGGTTCTTGTTCTTCGGTATTACGTTTTCTTGAGTTGTTGATTGAGATATTAGTAGGTTTTCTGGATTTATTTGGACATACTTCAAGGTTTGTATTGAATTCAGGTCATTACTTCAATATTTTTGGTTAAATTTTTGAAGTGCACTGGAATGGGTTTGGTTGACAATTGAAATTTTTGCGACTATTAGATTACAAAGTATACGTTGGATATATTATTGTATCATGTTTTCAATGTTTTAGTTTCAGTATATGGAGACGATTCATACTTCATTGAATGTAGATTTAATATTGAGTCTCGAAATTATTTTATAGTTTTGATGATTTGAGGAAGTTTTGTTTTTCAAATTATCAATATATTACGAGTATAGAGTGGTTTCTTCTTTTGCAAAACGATGAATGATTATGAAAAGGACGCAATTTTGATGTATATAGGTAGTGTTTCTCTCTCATTGTATATAAAGAGCTAATGAAGATCTGACATTTGTGCGTTATTCCAGAGGCCATATTGTGGTTGCACAATTTTGAGTTTAATGTAGTTATTTTATTATATTTTTTATTCAGTTTAAATCTTAATTTGAAATCCTTAATTTAATTATATGTTTCATATGTCATACTTCGAATTAAATCACCTATACTATAACCCTTGACTTTCACTCACTTTACACTTAATTTACTCACTTTTTTTTCAATTCATTCGTTCGGTCGTTCACTCGTTAATTACATAGTCAAATTATCAGTTCAATACAATTATTATTTTATACGGGGACTTAGTGACAAGCTGTTTCTTTAAAGTTTCGTACGTGAAAATCAAGTCCCAGATATTGGGAAGCGCATGAAACAACCAAGATGACGTGAATATATTATTAAAATGTACGGAGAAGTATATATGGTATATACCAGCATTTTAGTAGTAATCTGATTTGGTATCTGATTTGGTTTACGATATTTTAGTTGTAGAATAGTATATACCAGCATTTTAGTAGTAATCTGATTTGGTTTACGATATTTTAGTTGTAGAATAGTATGGAATGTTTGTAGAGGGGTTTTAAATTTAAGTCTAACATGGTAAACATATATACTCAGGTGAGTAGAGAATTTTCCCCCTTTATATAGAAATATAAATATTGTATTAGTAAAATTCATTATGTAATTGGTATGTAAGTCCAAGCAGGGCTTGAAATCTATTCTTATAATTGGATTCTATTGTTTTTGCAGCAATTCGCTATAATTGTAGCGCGAATTGAGTCTCCGGATTCCAAGTAATATTTGTGAAACAATCGAAGCACAGCTTTCTTTTTGTTTTGGCATGACAAATGTGTTTCAATGAAATAAAAGCTTAAGAGGTCAGAGCATTTGTCCCCTTGAATCAATTTAGTGAGCATAATGTTAATCATCTCTTTTTTGTTAGTTGCTGCTAATAAATCAATCATTTGCAACAATATTTCCACTGAAGCTTGCTTCACGTTCAAGAATCTCATAATCTTGATTACAGCCTCGAACTTGGTGTACAACTTTGTAGCTTCAATTGATGGGTATCTGCTCATTTTCAACAAATCTTGAATCAATTGCTCAAATAAGTCAGCCTTTCTTGATTTATTCAATAGGAGACTATTATTTTCCATAAGCATAATTCTTGTGTCTTTGGATTCGCAATTTAAGATTCGCAAAGAAAGTTCTTCAATGGTCTTCACCCCACAGCTGACATCAATCGATGTACTCTTGTCTGACATCAAATTTTTTAAGGTGTGACAGAACAAATATAACTCAATCGTACGCTGCGACATATCTTTATAAGTCGCAAGCTTCTCCACCACATAGGTAATACTTTTCTCAGTCCGCTGGTTCAAAAAGTACTTCATCAATACTTCAATGTGTAGTGGTGAATCAGATAATAATGGTGGAGTGTGTTTTTTGAAGACTTCCATGAATTTTGTATTCAAATTGAGTTCGATGAGGGACTCCGCGTAATATTTGAAAACATTCTCATCAGATAACTCAAGATTGAAATTGTCGACATTTGTTATTATTTCTGAAGATTTCTTTTCACTATAAAGAAATTTCAAGTAGTCCTTAACCCATTGTCTGTTCACGCTCTCTGAAAACAACACCTGAAAAGTTCCAATTTCCAGGAGTAAGTTTTTCAAGTAAAGATTTCTGGATGTCGTTGCGCAGTTTATCAACGCACCAATAAGCGTAGCTTCCGAATCTGTTTTCAATAAGGTTTTATTTTCAATTAAGAACTTTGTAAATTTAATTGCGACAGCATCATTGTTGCATTTTAATAATGACAGGAAAAGAGGAATCTTTTCACAGGTGTCGAATCCCAGAGCCATTATTCGTTCAATAAGGTCTTCCGGAGTGATTTTAGTTGATTTCAACTGCTCATTTATGAAATTGTAATTTATCATAATGCGCCACACACTTTGAGAGAAAGTATATCCTCTTTTGAATGTTTTAACAAATTTCTTCTGACCTGCGTCATAATTGATGTTCAAAAGATGACTTATATTCAAGTCATAATTCAAATTGATCATTGGGCGACAGTTGTTGGTTTGTGGGAGCTCTATTCCAATCAATTCCAATGATGTTACCAAGTCATCACACAAAGAAAGTTGTTCTAAACCCACTGTATCAACCAATAGTGAGAAATGCTTTATGAGATCATCTTTATATTTTATAAGATCGGGTCCAAGTTCAACGTAATGATTTTCTGTGTCTTCAAATTGGTTTATTAACCGGGACTGGAATAATAAGATCTTGTGTAGTAAATTCATATCTCCTGCATGAGTGTATGACATGAGAGTTCTTGAGACAATGAGCAAACCGTAAATATTATCTGTTTGCAAATTGAACAGATTTACTGCCTCTTCAATCATTGTTGAATTCATAAACAACCTTATTGAGTACTCGATGAAATCCGGGACTTCTTCTCCTTGAGACGGCAATTTCAAGTAGCGTATAAACTCTGATATGAATGAGTTTAAATGGTTGCTATCGCCAATATAATGAACACTTTGTGATGCAGTCACACTCCAAAGAAGCCCGAAGTAATATTGGTTAAAAGCCTCTCCGTTCGCATTATATATGACACCATTGTGCAAGTAGTTGAGGAGCTTCTGGAAACTGTTCAAGTCAAAAACCAAATGATTTCTCAATAATATTTCTTTAATCAATTGGAAAACTCTGGCGTGGTCTCCAAGGTCTATTGATAAAGACAAGATAGTATCACGACAATGGCGCATATCTTTAGATTTTTTCAAAAGGCTTATGGTTGAAGTTTCCTGATAGTCTTTCCTTATGGCCATGTAGTCATATAAATACCATATTCTTTCATACACTGTCCTTTGTTTATTCCTTATAGAGATCAACTCTTCCTCGTTAGCATTGCTTTTCTGAAGTTCCAAGACATTGAATTTGTCAACGAATCCAATAATCATGTCATTATAAGCAGTGTTCTGGATCTCCGGTAAGTAGGAAATTTCGTTAAACTTTTGCAAAAGATTAAATGCCTTCGCAAGATCTTTACTATCATTGGAAGCAATCGCTTTGATATAAGCTGAAATCACTAATGATATCTGTAGCTTTGAAGGGCAGTCCTTGCTATGTAAGGATTCTTTGTAGTCTATTAAAATCGTATCCAAAAATTCAGACGCAACAGTAAAACAATCGTTGTGAATTAGCAGTTCGATCAACATCGCATATACTAGATATTTATCGAAGAAACTGACTGCGTCAGAAGACTTGAAGTTTGCGTAAACTGAATTAAGAAACTCGTGGGTTTCTTTAGGATTAGCAAAAACTTTCAGCACTTTGAAAAATTTTGCAATTTTGATTATTGAGAGATAGAACTGCCCGCTCTGGTTCTTCAAATTGATGTGAGGTGCGAGCTTATCAAATATTTGCTTGGTTAAAAGTTCAGGGCTCCTTTCTAAAAATTGAAGTATTAAAGGAATCAAGACCTTTATATCTAACTTCTCTGCCGCTGCAATCGACTTGAATAATTCAAGGCCAATTTGACCAAATTCGGTTGACTTCCTCAAATGGATTTGGTATGAGTAAGGATTTGATTTCACGCCTTCATTGACCGCGGTACTTCCCATTAACAATTCAGTTAAAATTATGTCGTAAGTTTCGTATGATGGCTTAATCGAACTGTGCAATATATCTTCATAAACAGTCATTATGTTAGTCAACTTCGATTCAATACTTCCGAGAGAATTGTCCGAATCTAAAGACCTTTTTGCAATAGACTTCAAAACAGTGTTGTATGTACCAATGCTTGGAAGTGGTATTTCGTTTCTTTTCAATGTTTGGTACAACGGGTAGATTATATTCAACTCGTCTGCACTAGAATGGCCAGAATAAATTTGTTCGATTTTGGAGACTTGAGTGTTCAATAATTGTAATTCAAAAGGCTTCTCCTCCGTTTCAAACTCTTCACTAGGTTCCAAAAATTCCAAAATATTTGGGGATGCATTATTGTTTTCAAGTTGCCTGCGTTGGCCCCTTGATGTAGAAAAACATCTCACTTGAACGTGGAAACTTGAATTTACTTGAAGAGTCAGCAATGATGAGAAAAGTTTTGTTGAAATTGTTTCTATGTTCGTGAAAATGTCTTGGTTAACCCTCAGTATGAAGAATTTTGTCGCGTAATCGTAAAAAATGTACCCGTCTATCGGTTCCTCGTGATGCAAGATGAAGGTGAGCAATGTGGCTGACGGATATGTCGTTCCCAGGCTCCTCCTCTTTTCTGTGTCGTAGTTGTACATCGTGTAGTACATTCCATAGTGTCCCGTATCTATCCCCAAGGAATTCTTAGTGGCGTTGGACGGGTTAGGACCACCACGCAGCCACTTTTTGGTGAATGTCTCATAGTACTTGATTAGGCTGCTGTTATTCAAGTATGGCTGAGCACTCAGGAAAAATTGAAGTCTCTCATGCGGATAGCTATACTTTGCCAGCTTGATGAAGTTTGTGAAAACCATTTTCAAGATCTAGAAGAGTATCCTTTCGATTCAAATGCCATATGTGACGACAGCGCGGCTTCACGATTTCGTTGGGTCAATTATTTTAAGAGCAGACGGGATCAAGTACTTTTTGAATATAGATGTTTTAAACTATTTTTTAACTATTTTTTGCCTCTCGAGTCACAAATTTTCAAATCACGTACGATCATCAATGTGGCGAATGTTGGAAAAAAAAACTCTCGTTGTATGTTGACTCTACTAGTGAATGTACATTATTTTGTTCAATAGTTTTCTTGATTCCCCCCTCGATTTGATTTATCTTAAATACGTGTGAATTTGTGAGAGTATATGCTTCCCCTAGAAATCTTCATCTACTAACGGAAGAAGGCGGACAAAAAAGTGCCGCAAAAAAAAAATCAGAAGAAAAAAGTCGGGTGTAAGGGCCAATTATCTGTGACCTAAAACATCTTAGTGTTCTATCAAAGATAGCTCCAAAGCTCTACGCAATTCTTCATCTTCATCAGTATAGATGTCCTCAAGATGTTGCGTTGATCTCGTGGATGAATCTTGTAGTTTCTTGGACTCTTCGATAGCTCGTTGCAACTCCTCATCCACTTCATCAACTTGCACGCTCAGGCTCAATGCCAAAGCAAAGGTAATTTCATCTTCCTCGTCAACCAACAGGCCATTGTATTTCTCAAATAGTTCATTCCGTTTTTCATCAATCCATCTTTCGTTATCAAAATCGTCCATTTGATCGCGTATATTTTGTTTATCAAACCTTTTTAAACCCCCGACACTTTTTGGTTTCTTTCGGACTGTGTTTTCATTTGACATGACTGTCTTCTTTCCAAACTGAAAGTATTGAATTAATTGACCTGTCACTATAACTCCCGCTGCATTTCGTTCGTTGGAGTTCAAAATAATCGTACTAACAGGTATAACCTCTGTGAACTGGTACTTCTTTGGCGGCTTTGCACAAGCTTCCCGAATAAATTCCCCCGAGAAGACATTATATAAGTTAACGAATCCATTATAGCCTCCTATAGCGAGAACTGTTGAATTAAGTGCAATCGTCGTGATCGGTTTAATGTGGGCATGACTGCTTATATCAGGTGCATACTTACTATACTCGGGGGTTATTTTGCACTGAATATTAATCTCCCCTTTGTCACGAATGCTCCAAACTATGACACTATCGTCACTTAAAACGTTGGCGTATAAAAGGCCATCTTGTCCAGCGATTTCAATGTTCTGTCGTTTGTTCAAAAATTGCTGAGTTTGCATCTGTCCTAGAAGTACTTCGCAATCCAAGATTAGATGCCTGTGTGTAAGACTCACAAAATTGAATACGTCAATTCTAGTCTTGTATGCTGTGATAATGTTGCCGCCGCCAAAATCCACGTCAAGAATGTTTCTTCGGCTATTAGTTGGATTCCCGAAGTACACAGGATAGTTTCTTAACGTCTCGTCATCAAATTGAATATGGCAAATGTCGAACTTATGTAAAACTTCCGCGGCATTGAATCGGAGGACGTAGCACGTTTCCTGCGTATTGCAAACGATGCTTTCTCTAAAATCACTCTTGATGTTGAGTATTGGTCCATTCAAGGTCAAGCGATACTTTACAGTACCTGCCATCGTCCACAAAGTGATCCTACCTGACAAATGACCCGTAATTATATCTACCTTTTCTCTGTGTTTGTCAACATTTTCATTGATCACCACAGTGATAATGGGGTCGTTGGTATCTTCGAAATCGGAATCACGAAATATCTGTACGGATGGAGATGGAGACGTGGTAGAGGTGAGAAGGTTCTTAATAGCCAAGTCACCCGTATTCCGGCCAATTACTAAGTAGTTCCAGTTCAAATCGCACAGTATTAACAGGGAGGGTAAGTTTCCCCCATCGATAAAGCCCTGATTCCGACCATCTTGCAACTTCGAAGTAGCAATGTTTACTGCTCTCTGTGAGAAAGTCATGATCCTTCCCATACCATCGTAACTTCTGAAATCAGCGAGAACACGGTCGACGTACAGAAGCTCACTAGTGGGCAATGAGTATGTTGAGTGGAAAGGTTCCCCCTTGTTCCACTTTTTCATCACCAGCACACGTGTAAAGTACTCCGTCAACCACACACTAGAGCCAGAAATGCTTGGGAATGACGTCTTAGGGGTATTGAATTTCCCACTAAAGGAGTTGATCCAAGTTGATTTATCCGATACTGCAAAGTTCCATCGTTTACAAACTAAACGAACAATGTTGAGCTGCAACGGATCAAGCTGGTAGAATATTCGAATAAGGACTTCGTCCGGAAGGTCCAAAACAGTAAGTTTAGATTTTTCAAATTGTTCATTCTTTAATTCAGTGTCAGTTGTACTGTTTCCTAAACGATCAGTTTGCATTTGCACCTACGGAATGGTGGCAAACGTGTGGTGCTAAATTGTTGCAGGAAAAATACAATGACAGCAAAATCTGAGGTTACGAGGTCGTTATCTAATGTGTTTTTTATATTCTCCAGAGAAAATAATGAGTGTTCAATCTCTCAAAAAACTCATTCTGGATTTTATGTGGCATTAACTACAAAGATTAAGTCGTCTCATTATTGTTGGTTTTGGATTCTTCTGGTTCGTTCATAGCTACAAAAAAAATGAAAAATCTATCGACTGAAAAATTTCTCCACAGCCATGTCTTCCACCGACGAAACTCCTGTGGAGTTCAAGGAAATCACTTTGAAGGTACAGTTACCGGGCTTCTTGGACAACAAAACTTTGGAAGTAACCTCACTTATTAAGGAAACAATCAATGATTTGAGACAGACCTTACTTGTCTTGCCATTGACGAGAAGTCTAACTAATTACGATCTTTTCTTAGGTGATGTCAACGTCTCTAAAGATTTTGACCTTATGACCACCTACGAGGATCTTTTGAAAGCTTTGAACCAGAGCTGTGAAGTGTCTGAATTGACATTCATCGTTAAAGAAAGAGCCTACAATTTGGCTGCTGTGTATGAGCACATACTCAAATTTCGTGAGATTATCGGCTTGCACTACTTTGACAGAATTTCCCAAGAATTTGGTGGAGCTGCTGGCGCGTCTAAGTTTAACGACTTGGATTTGACAAATTTGGAACTTCCTGAACCTACCCCTGTCGATGACAAGTCGGAAAATAAGGACGAACCAAGAAAGCTCAAGGACGAAGAGTTGAAGGCCATTGCCGAAGTATCTGAGGCAATATTAAGTGTCAACGAAGCTAAAATCTCGAAACATGCACATTTTGAAAGCTTTGTTAAGAAGACAAAGGTCCCTCTCAGGTCCTTGACTGTCTCCCAGTGGTCGCCCGTCCCTCCTTTCCAGAAGGTTAAGGGTGACTTGCTTTACTTGACTTTACAGACCTTGGAAAATGATGTCTACAACATTACATGCCATGTTTCCGGTTTTTTCGTCAACAGATCATCTTCATCAAACTTCAATCCAGCGATGAGAGTCAACGAAAAGGGTACTGTGATTAAAAACTATTCTTTGTACCTCTTGTTGCAATCGTTGTCTCCACAGTTTTCGAAAACCATCGAAGATAACGAGTTGGCTTTGTCTGCTTCTACCAATCACCCTGAATCATACTTATTGGCAAACAGAAGCTTGGCTTCGCCTTGGTTGGTAAATGATGAATGTATGGTCAACATGCCAGATTTATCGAGATTTGAGTTACCATTATTTGTCAACGGAGTCGATGGCTCTGGTTACATCAAGGACTGGAACGAGGACATTCAGGCCATCCGTGAATTGCCAAACGAAAGCTTCCAGGATAGAATTTTGAAGGAGAAGATTATCCACAAAAACTTATCCGAGTTCACAAGAACCGCAACTGAGACTGCCATTAACATCATTAAGGGTAACGTTGCGCCTATGGACCCTACGGAGGATGTAAATAAGCAAATTTACTTGAAAAACGGTATTTTCTACACGTCAGGCTCTACAACTGCAGACCTTTTCGAGCAAACCGGAGGCGTGGAAGCTTCAAGATACACCTCAAACAAAGACATTTCTGCCATTAAGGTTTTGAACAGAATCGATGCCCAGGGTGTCAACTCTTTGGTTTCCTGTATTGTTGACTACATGGGTAAACGGGTCGTTTGCCAGGCACCTGTCCCAGGTATTTTCAATCAGAGCGCAGAAGGTGACGAGGAGAAAGTTGCGTACGGTCTTTCTAGTGACTCCACCAAGGTTTTGTTTAACGAAGCTTTCAGCGAGCCTATGCAACAGATCGCAGAGACGTTCCACCTCAAGTCACATAACGTTTCTGTTGACGGAAAAGAGGTGGAGTTGGCCGTTTCAAAGGAAACCAAGGGAATTTTTGGAACTGATGGTCGCAAGTACGTCATTGATTTGTTCAGAACTGTTCCGAAAGATATCTGTTTCATTGATGAGCATTACAAGCCCGCAGACACCAACTCTTATCCTCATGGGGAAGCTCTTCTTAGACATGAAGCAGTTGCAGATTGGTGGAAGCGTAAAATTGCGGAATACATCAAGGAGGAAACTGAGAAGGGTAAGAGTGAAGAGGAAATGGCACAGCTTCAATTGCCCACTGACAAGTATGTCTTCAACCCTGATGCCGAGTCTAAGGAAGACATGGAAGTAATTAAAGAGTTGTCAACGTTTGTGAGGGACACTTTGATTCCCGAATTTTTGAACGGCGTCACCGACAACGTTGCTCCTTTTGACGGAAGAAACTTGACTGAGTCATTACACAAGTCTGGTATCAACATGAGATACTTGGGTTACATTGTCGAAGAAGCCATCAGAAGAAAAGACGCTGCCTTGAAGCAGTTGGAGGAAGACATTGCCAAAAACGACGAAGAAGCTGTGGGCTTGAGAGAAGAGGCAGAAAAGGAAGCTGAAGCCAAGGCTAAAGAAGTAGCTGAAAAGGCCAGAAAGGCGGCAGAAGCTAAAGCTAAAGGTGAGACTTATGAGGAGGAAACTAAGGAGGAGAAAGAAGAGGAGAAAGAGGAAGAGAAAACACGTGCTACTTTTGAACCAATCGTTGCCAACTATACAGCCCTTGTTAGAATTGGTACTCAAGAGATGATTGCCAGAGCTGTAAAGCACTTGTTGCGGAAGCTTTCGGATGGCGTTCCTATATTTTTGATGCCAGCTTTGGTTTCTCATTTTCACAACTGTTTGTTAGGCTCTTCTGTCAATGCCACTCCTGCAGCTGATATTCCTCTTGAATTTAAGGACTTTGTGGATCCCGCTTCTCTTGAGTTTACCAAGTTGAGCCCACTGAGAGTTACTCAGTTGATCTCCGAAGAAGTCTTCGCTCGCTTTAGATACACCTTGAACGAGAACTGGATTTCTGATGTCCGTCCGATCCCATTGATGAGAGAAATTGCTCACAAATTCGGTATTCAATGGAAATCTCAGGACTATGTCTTCACTGTTGAGGAATTCGCAGCTAAGAAAGCTGAAAGTTCCCCTGTGGTTACCGAACAACCAAAAGCCAAGAACTCTAAGAAGGGTAAAAAGCAGGCCCAGCAAGCAATTCCTAAGAATGTTGAGAGAAATACCGTATTCTTGACTGAAGACATTGTGAACTTTATCCCATTAGTCAAAGATTCCGATTACAAGTCTGCTATTGTTGACGAAATTTTCCAAACTGCTCGTGCTCACATTCTTCAAGGTGATAAGGACACTGGTGTGTCTTTATTAAATGAATTGATTAACATTCAGGAGCAAGTTTACGGTGTTGTTAGTGCAGAGACCGTCAGCTTGTACACTTTGATCGCACAACTTTTTGCGGAGTTGGGTATGGAGTATCAGGCTGCGTTAATTGCAAGGAGAGCCATTGTCATCTCCGAGAGAACCACAGGTTTTGACTCTTACGACACCATTACTGCTTATATGAACTCAGGTTACTTTGAGTCATCCCAGTTGGAATTAGTCAACTCCATGAAGTTGTACAAGCAAGCCATTGACAACTGGTCCCACGTTTACGGAGAAGACCACCCTATTATGGTCACCACTTTGAGCAACTTGGCTGACAACATGACACGTTTGAAATTGTATTCTGAGGCTAGCAAACTCTATGAAGTTGCTTTGGACCTTTCCATCAAGCTCAATGGTGAGATCTCTGAAATCACGGGTAGTATGTTCCAAGGATACGCTTTGGTTCTTTTGAACGCTGGAAAATTCAAGGATTCTTTGGAAAAGTTCTCTGCTGCAGCGGACATCTTCACCAAAACTCTTGGATTCGCTGACCCATTGACCAAGCGTGCTAACAACTATGTTGGTAGTATTTCCAAATATATCGAGTATTTGGCTGCCCAGGAGGAGCAAAAGAAGAAGCAAGTTCAACAGAAGGCTGCTTCCACTGGTAATAAGAGAGTTCACGTCAGACCATCTAGCCAGGAGAAGAAATCTTCTCACAACACCAAGAACCATGTCAAAGCGGACCCAGAGATTGCTTCCCGTTCCATTGAAGATATCTTGAAGTTCATTGAGGGCGACGAGTAAATTTTGTAAATAGACCGTATAAATGGTATTTAATTACGTATACAACAATACCTTCGCATGGTTCTTCACCTCATCTTCAAGAAGCGTTTATTTTGTAAATACTTTTCTTGTATCTAGTTTTTCTTCCTTGAGTTAACATCCCCAGAAGCTTCAATGAGTTTGACTTTTGAATCTTATGTGAATGTTTCTAATAAATTTATCATCCTTCTTGATCAACGCCTTCAATTCTTCCTCTGCTTCGTTGACTTCGATCAAGCTCAAGCTTTTTTTTGTGCTAAGTGTTACAAATATATTTGTATTCGCACCAGCGCACAATACCAGCAAGTCTTCAAGCTTAAACTGTGGTAAGTTTGCGTCCAACTCCAGCAGGACAATTTGATGAACCTTGTCGTATACCTCATCACCCGGCTTTTCACCGCGATCAACCAACTCGTACCACGACGTCTTGAAGGTTCCCCAGCCCGCTTTTATAATTAAAAAGGAAACACAAATGCCTCCAACAGAATCCAACCACGCGATATTAAAAAAAATACCACCCGTGACAGTAATCAAGGCAACCAAAGATGTAAGTGAGTCCACTCTGTGGTGCCAAGCGTTGGCCACGAGGACCTTGGAGTTAGTAGCATTAGCCACCTTCAAAGTTTGCTTGAAAAGAATCTCTTTCACTACGATAGACCCAGCCGCAATCCACGCTGCATTAATATTGGGGACTTCGCGAGCAGCATGTGTAACTTCATTCACGTGAGAATGTGAATGTGAATGTGATTCCTCGGGTTCCCTGATTGTAAGGTCATGGGAATGAGAATGTCCGATTTGAACTGCAGAAACGTAGTCGAAGATGTAAGACGGCAAAGTGTACTCAAACACTTGCAACAAGGAAGACCAGCCCACTGACACACCTGCGAACAACAAAACCCCACTTACTAGGAGAGATCCGACGCATTCAATCTTTCCGTAACCAAGTGGGAAATGTTCGGCAGTTCCCACCTTTGATGCAACGTTGACGGTTGCCAATGTGAGAAAATCGGCCACCATGTCCGATACGGAGTGTATCGCATCAGCAACTAAAGACTGAGAATGGAAATAAATTCCGCCCAATCCTTTTGAAACTGCCATAGCAACATTCACTAGAAGTCCTATCCATGTGATTCTTACTGAAGGATTGGAAAGAATAGACTTTGCATTGGTCACTAAAAGCTCGTTTGGTTGTGAGTGCGAATGCGAATGACCAAACAAACCATGTGAATGGCCACCATGTTCATCAGTGTGTGAATGGGTATGGGATTCTGTATGCGAGTGGGTATGAGAGCCTTCCCTCTGTGACTCGTGTGAGCTCTTGTTATTCATGGTGGTATTTTTATTTTGGTTTTTTTGTATTGAGGAGCTAAAGTGTCGGCCACTATCAGCGCTGAAACACGCAGAGCTGTTTCTGGGATCCTTAACTAGTGGATATTCAGCATTAGTGTAGAATTTCCGTTTGCCAATTGAGTCTGCATCTGATGATCCCAGGCCGAGTTTGTCCAGCTTATTCCCGTGGCGTTCGCTTGTGTAGGTGGTACACATCAATCCTAAATAGCGTCTAGACGATGTAGTGCACGTAGGTGCTACACATCTGAAGTGTATGAGCGATATCATGCAGCAACTACGTTTTAGTTGAGTAGAAGCAGAGTTGCCTTTTTTTGAATTCGCTTGATCCGATTAAAGGAAATTAACGGACCAGATCCGAATCTGATAGAATTTTAAAAGGGCATGCAAAAAAGGTCTCCGATTATTGCGCAGATTGATTACTATGTTGAATTAGTGGGCGTTATTGGCATACTGATAAAGCAGACTAGGCAAATGGAGTAATTTAAGTGTTAAGAACCACTACCACTCATTTTTCATACTTTTGGAGTATTTTATCGGAAATTTGTACTTTTGTATAATAAGTCCAAGAAACTTTAAAATCACTGGAGTGGAGAACTTGCATTGGATTCAAACAATACGAACAATCTTACCAACCCCAGCTCTTAATTTTGATTCTAACGTGAGTCTATTCTAATACAATAAGCTTATTTCAAGATTTCCCAGTATATTAAAACTTAACTAATCTATTTAAACTAAGGTAACCCATTCGCACCAGCGAAACTCACATTTTGATAGTGCATTTTCACGTCTCTTTGATCCTTACATAATTTGGGTTCAGTACTATTTAAAACTCTATGAAAACAACTGCTCAACCACAGAGGCTGCAGAAACCTTTTGTTCTGTGTTCTCAGGCACCAGATGAGCCTCGGGAGTATTCTCAGAGGCTTCCATTTCCTTTTTCCACCTTTTCAAGTCGCTTTCTAGCTTTGTCTTCTCCTGAGCCTTGAACAATTCCAGCTTCACCAGAGGAGTGGGGCGGCGAACATGCATAAAGTTGCAAAAGTCACGCAGACAGCTGTTGGTATCATATGCCCTACAGTTTGCCTCCTGGAAGCTTTCAACCGGCGAGAGCTCACAATGCACTGGTCTATTATTAAACCACTCTTGGTTAAGCGTGAGAGTGGCGTACATCGCCATGTCTCGGGTTTCGTATCGCACGTATACGTTTCCATTTAAGTGATTGTTCTCGTTCTCACATACCACGATATCTCGTACCTGACCAAGCAGTGCGAATTTGATAAAGATGTCGCGATAGAACTCGTCAAAGTACTGCTGGACTTCTTTTGGATTCAACTCCTCATCGTTGTTCTTATTTAATTTAGGGTTCTCATAAAGGTTGGAGAGAAGTAGTGTGTGGGAGGACGTAGGTTTGACATGTCGCCTCGAGCACTTTTCGCCGTGACGACATGCGCCGATCTTCGTGAAGAATGAGCAGTTTTCCATGAGTAATTGGTGCGAAAAGAGAAGCGATGGAGAATTTTAAAGTAAGTGAACACCGAATAAATGACAGGCACAGTACGTAATACAGATCGGAGAGTCAGTAGAGGTAATGTCTCAGATTCCAAGATATATATACTGGATATCTGAGGGATTTGGGTCCCATAAAATACTTAAAGTTGGTAAGAATCTACAAGTTTTCAAGTCGTGCTTGCACAACATTATCTAAACCACGCTTACCTGAAACATGCCAGTCTATTTAAACACTCTCAGAGCTCAAAGAACGATTGTTCACATGTACTAAATCTTTCTCATCCAAATGTACAACGTCCGTCTCATCCAAATTACTCCTCGGTCCTTTATACCACTTGTGCGCCAGAATAGCGAACCAAAGAGTCACAAGTAACATAGGCCCAAAATAAACCACGCATGTCCAGTTCATGGTGTTCAAAGTCAAGTCCTTACCCTTGACGTACGGCATACACAATATTGGAATCATGAGAAGCACAAAAGCACATGATATGATTCCGATTGGGGTAGAAAATCGACCTAAATGTACCGGTCCTGGTGTGAAGGTATCGCGTGCCCATATCAACTTCATCAATGTAGGCATGGTAAACGATACGAAAGCTGCGATACCGTTAACAGAGAAAATTGCACCTATGGCTACTGATCCTGCAAACATCAAGAACAATAGACACTGGCCAATGGCAAAGGTTGTCCATACAGCATTAACCGGGGTTTGACTCCAAGAGTTCACGACTTTGCAGTATTTGGAGATGAAGGGAAACAACCCATCCCGTGAATACGCAAAGGTGACCCGTGACAGCGAAAGCATACAGGAGGCACCCATAAAGTAGGACGATATGATGGTTAAAGCGGTTGCAGCATTCAACAACTTATCAGTGAAGATCTGGCTAAGGTAAGTGACAAATGGCTGGCCTAATCCCATGGGGTCGGCTGCAATTTCGTGTATATCAACCACAGTATAGGCAATAGCCACCATGAAGACAAATCCTACCAATCCCCCGATTGACGATGTCATGATAATTGCTTTAGGAACCGCACTAGCAGCATTGGCACACTCTTCTGCTAAGTGAAAAGGTGAGTCGTATCCACCCATTGTCCAGATGACACCCAAAAACGCAATCAATGCGGCTATGCCATCAGGAAAGTCAGTGAGGTTTTCAAAACCCCATGCCATGGCGTTGGAGTTAAATCGGGTACCATCGGGACGTTCTTTCAGTCCAGCAAGGATCATCACGAAAACCACAACGAGGAAAACAATGTTCACAATGGTGCCCGTAGCACTAAATTGTGCTAGCCATTTGGTAGGTAAACATGCAATTACGGCATGCGAGCATTGAAGCGCAGCACATACACCGTAAACTTTTCCTGGGGTAACCTTGAAGTCCGTGTTGAATGCAGCAAGAGCCAAGATCATCAGAGCACCGGCATAGTTCACTGAAGCAGCAACAGTAACCTGACACAACCAGTTGGACCAGCAAGTGATCCACGTGAAGAAAGCCTTGTACTTTGGTGGAGCTAGCTGGGATACCGCATATGGAGCACCAGCTGAGACAGGGAATGCGGATGCGGCTTCTGCTAACGATAGAGCAACACATGTTACGAACCCCACACAGATCAACCATGGTATCGGGCTCACACCGTTGACGAGCTGTTGGTAGGGAAACGTAGCTGCTATGGAAGGAAGCAAGCCCAAAACAGAAAAGGCGACTGAAAAGACGGTCCAGAGAGAGAACTCACGTTTGAACTCCGCCTTGTAACCCATGGCCATGATCATGGCTTCATCGGAAGTGACTCCGTGACTTAGATTGATCGCTATGCCTTGGCTAGACATGATAGATCTGATGTGCAAATCATCGACAATGATTTGCGAACGTACGGGATGTGTGTTTGTTGACATCGTTGGGCATAGCCGGAAATGTTGCCGATTGTCTACTTATGTAATTTAGAGCGCCGGAACTCTGGTGTTATCTAATCTCTTCGCTCATTTGATTTTAGGTTTCAGAACACCTGGAAAAACTCAGAAAACGCCACAAAACTCCGGAAAATTACAAGCTAGACGGGCAAATTATGCGATGGGGTTCATGGGAGTGTTGTTACCCATACAACTGAGTATATATTGTCGTAGAGACAAGGAGCTATTGAGGTGTTGCATTTTCTCCACTCCGATAAGACATTATTTCCGCGAGGTTAAAGTTTCCGTTTTAGGAAATGCACAGCCAAATTTTCGGAGAGTTCGCAACTAGATAGGAGTGACTATAGCTGAGACATGATGCGTTGATCTGCACCCCGTACCTCAATTCTTGATAATGTGTAACGTGCCGCAACCCGATGTTTCTCTCCGAACCGATTTCATTGGTGTTAAAAATGACAATTTTGAGAGTGTGCAGGCATCGCATCCTGATAAGGGTATAGTTTCAAGCAAGCATGCTTTTGATGGCCTAAAGAATAAACAGGGAGTCACACATTAATTCTGACCCTTAGGATCCAGAACAAATGGAGGTGCAGTTTCATTTGAACTCGCCACGAGAACATTCATTTTCCACAGTCCCTATTTGTTTTACTGTGTATTCCTGAAAGTTGTGTATTTCTAAAAGTTGGATATCTTGTTTTCTAACCGTGGTTCTCGTTAACTATCATAAATGCTGTAATATTGGAGCCAGTTTATCGGTTTAATCAATACTTTAATCAGTATACTCTAACTCCACAGAACTTCGTCTAATCACGAGTGTTCTTAATTCCTATGTTTAGAACCATATTTTCAGTCTATATCTATAGTGATCTTTCAATCTATCTACTCTACTTTTTATCAGCACTTGTTGTCTCCTATACCCTCAAATTAATTATGAAGACTCGCTTTCTTTTGACAATGAGTTTTTTCCTGGTTGTTTCGCTTGAAGAACCTCTTGCCCTTCAATCAAATCATACGATTTTGTGTACACTAAGTTCTCTTCGTCCAAATTACTCTTTGGTCCCTTGTACCACTTGTGAGCTTCAACGAAAAAGAATATAGAGCTAAGCAAGATGGGACCGAAGTAAACCACACAGGTCCAGTTCATCGAGGTCAAAGTCAAGTCAGATCCGCGCACAGTAGGCATGCATAAAATCGGGATCATGACTAAAACAAAAGCAACCGATATGGCGCCAATAGGCGTGGAAAACTTCCCAAGGTTAACTGGACCAGGCTGAAAAGAGTTTCTAGCGTACGTGATTTTTAACAAGGTAGGCATTGTGAATGAAACGAAACCAGCAATACCTCCCACAGAAAAAACGGCTCCAATAGCTGTGCTGCCAGCAAGCATAAGGAGAAGGAGAAGCTGCTGAATGATAAGGTTGAATATGACAGCATTAATTGGAGTTCGCGTCCAAGGGTTAACCTTGGCCCAGATGTCGGGAAATGGAAACATGCGATCACGAGAGTAAGCGAAGGTTACACGCGATGCGGCAAGCATACACGAAAACCCCATGCAAAATGATGAGATGATAGTCAACGCAGTCATCGCATTGGTGGTCTTCCGAGTTAAGAATTGCGTCATGTATGTTACAAATGGCTGACCCAAACCCTGTGGATCTTTGGCAATCATGTCGAGATCCACAACGGTGTAGGAAATCGCAATCATAAAAATGAAACCAACCAAACCGCCTGCGGTTGAGGTGAGGATAATGGCTCTGGGGGCAGCAACATTAGCGTTTGCACATTCTTCAGTCAAGTGGTACGGTGAGTCGTAACCACTCATACTCCAGATAACACCGAGGAATGCCATAAGACACGCAATACCAGTGGGGTAGTCTGTTTGGTTGTTGAAGCTCCATGCGGTGCTGTTGGAGTTGAATTTGGGGATTTTACCCCCGTACATTTCCACGCGGTCGTTGGCTGCGAGGATCACGACGAAAACCACAATTAGGAAAACAATGTTGACCGCAGTTCCTAAAGAAGAGAAACGTGCTACCCATTTCGTTGGAAGACTACTGATGATTGCACATACAACCTGAATTCCTGTGGTTACACCATAAACCATGCCTTCCAGAACATTGAAGCTGGGACTGTTATATGCACCAAGTGCTAGCATCATCAGAGCACCAGAATAATTGACGGAACAGGCCGCAGTGATCTGACACAACCAGTTTGACCAGCACGTAAACCACGTTAAAAACGCTTTATACTTTGGTGGGGATAATTGAGAAACTGCATATGGAGTCCCTGAGCTGACAGGGAAAGCTGAAGCGACTTCTGCCAACGATAGCGACACACAAGTCACTAGCACCAAACCTATCAACCACGGAACAGGTGACATACCAGAAACAAGCTGTTGGTAATTGAAAGTAGAAGCGATAGAGGGAAGCAACCCTAGCACTGAAAATGACACGGCGAAGACCGACCATGAGGAAAATTCACGCTTAAACTCCGGTTTATAACCGAGTGCCATGATCATAGCCTCATCTTTGTCTACTTCATGATCCACGTTAATCGTGATTCCCTGATTAGAAAGGATTGACTTTATGTGGAGGTCGTCAACGTTGATCTGCGAAACCACTGGATGTATAGGCCGGCTCTTGGTAGACATACTAGGAGACTTAATTGAAGTGACCATTTTGCTTAGGATTTGATACAGGAAGGCAACACTTGTGTTTATATACATCGCGAACCATTATCGGTGTTTGATAAGCTTTGGATCGATTTTGTGTTTGAAAATTTCAGCATTTAGAAAAGCTAATTCATTGGAGAAAGGGGGCTTTCAAAGGAAGCATAAAGCGGTAAAAGATGCGAGGGTATCATGCACCAACTACTTGGATCTACAGACTGGCGTGGCTTATAGATCCACTACCACCATCCATCTTCGTGAGCATCAAGTTCTGTTCGTTGCTTCCGATAAGATAACACTAAAAAAAGAAATAGTGCAGCGCTAAATTACTTGTTTTGTGCTACCAACCTGAGCGCAAGAAACCACCGTGGAGGGTAGGTGGGGGATCAAGCATGAGGAGAATTGAAGTTCTTGGTCAATCTGAACCAACTTCCAAGCGAAAACGTAATAATATTATTTGCACCCCTAAAATCTACACACTTCTGAGAAGGTAATGCCGTATAACAATCCTATTAACTAGTACAAAGCAATCAGATCCATTCAGCCTAAGCCTGTGGTTAATTTGTAAGCCTCCCGGTTCCACTCTTGAACGCTTTCCCCTTTGGGTTTACCGCTAAGCTAATTTATTAGGCACCTGCAGACAGTAGATAAGAATATTGATAAGGTCCACAGCTGAACGGTAAACTCTTGAAACATCATTACTTGTCCACGAATATTCCCCGCTTATTAATGCCCAGCGATTATATTTTCAATACTTTACTCTTACCCCGCTGAGAAGTACACTTAGGGTAGTATACTAGTTAAGTACACTGAACTAATCCAAGAATATGCCAGGGCATTTGACTCAAAATAGACAATACATATTTATTAATCAATCCTCTTTTTATCGTACGCTAATACCGCTTCCAACAAAACCCGGAAACCCAACTCGATCTCCTCTGGTTTCGAATACTCAGCAGGGTTGTGCGAAATGCCGTCTTTGGATGGGATAAAAATCATGGACGTGGGAACACGGTCATTAATAGCACAAGCATCGTGACCGGCACCACTACCCATTTCTCTCATTTTCTCTTTCCCCACAATACTCTCAGCAGCAGAGCGCACACATGAAATGCAATCCTCGTGGAATTTGACCGCGGGGGACGTGTAGATCAACTCAAACTCTACCCTAGTGTGCAAACCATTGGCCTTATCATCGATAATTGCATGGAACTCCCGGTCCAATTCGTTTTGCATCGCAGCCCTGCCCTCGTCGCTAGGATGACGAATATCGTACACAAATTCCACAAATTCGGGAATTACATTCACGGCAGCTGGCTCAATCTTTATGACCCCTACACTAAACAAACCATTGTGTTTCTTAGCGATCTCATTTCCCTTTAGGATCATTTTCGACGCAAGAAGCATGGCATCGGAACGTGACGACAAGGGCGTGGTACCCGTATGCTGTGCACGTCCGAAGATTCGAGTAGTAACCCATGAGTATGCCTGCACACTTGTAACGACACCAATTAACTGGTTATGCTCCTCCAAAATAGGGCCCTGTTCAATGTGAAGCTCAAAGTACGCAGCAATCGGGTTTTCCTTGTACAGTGCCGGGGTCGTGCCCAAGTACCCAATGCGCTTCAACTCTTCGCCTACAGTAGGCTCTGACACGCCTGGCTGGTCAATAGCTTTGATTGCGTAAACCTTTTCTTTACTCACGTTTTGTGCCCAAACCAGTGACGCCATAATAGACATAGGAAAGCGCGCACCTTCCTCATTAGTCCAGTCAATCAAAGTAATGGGGTATTGTGGGGTATAGTTGTTTTCCTTCATAGTACGCAACACTTCCAACCCTGACAATACACCGTAGATTCCATCATAACGACCACCAGTAGGCTGTGTGTCCAAGTGGGATCCAATCGCTGTAGGTTTGCCCTTTTTATGGCCCGGGTACTCACTGAAAATGTTACCTACCTCGTCAATCTTCACTGTACAGCCCAACTTTGTAGTTTCCTCGATAAGCCAATCACGGACCTGTTTATCGGTATCGCTCAATGCAAGTCTGCACACACCCGTTTCGGTAGGACCTGTTCCCCAAGCACCTTTGGCGCCAAACGCCTGCAGTGTTTCGTGAATGGTTTTCAATAAACGGCCTTGTTTGATGGTTAAGTTTTGCATGTTAGTTGGAGGTAGTTATCAATACTATCGAAAGTTGATATGGGAATGTTTCCAGATGCATTGCAACATTTCGCACCTTTATCTTACTATTTTCGGGTACGGCACTCCGCGCGATAAGCGCCCAACACCGTTCTTCACGGTCTATTTACACGTGATGGGCAAGGCAACATAAGGTTTATCTGCGCGGAATTGGACCTAGTCAGTGGTGGAAATCAGGTGAAAACTCTTTATATAGAGCTAGCGAGAGTGTGTAATCAGAACTGTCCATTCTTTCGTCACAATTGCGTGTTAACAATTTTGTATTTGGATGAGTGGCGTCCGGCTCCCCAAAGACATCAAGCAACCCTTAAGTCTCTTTATTAATTATCTAACATGTCTGGTTCTTTCCCTTAAAACAATTTCTAGACCTGTCTATAGATTATCCAATGTCTGGTTCTTTCCATTAAAACAATTTTTTAGCCCCTATAGATTATCCAACAAATTTGGTCCTTTCTTTCTCCACAATATGGTAACCTTTTTCCAATTTTTTGCAGCTTTTTCAAAATAAAAAACACCAACACGTTAATATGCTTTTTGGGTGGCCTGTGCAGATTGCGCTCACGCTCGCACACGTCGTTGCCCTCTTGATATTCCTCAAGGGATTCTTCCCCAGGAAAGTTGTTCTTCCGGGATCGAGCTTTTTCGAGGGCGAATCGCCCTTCACAACTCCGGTTGGTCCTCAATTCAATAAATTGGTGCTAGTGGTAGTGGATGCCATGAGATCCGACTTCTTCTATTCCGACACTCACTCAGAGATGCATTTTCTTCACGAATTGATCAACAAGGGAAACGCCATTCCATATACAGCCTTCTCCACACCTCCAACGGTCACATTACCTCGCTTGAAGGGCATCACCACCGGAGGCACACCATCGTTCGTGGATGCCATTCTTAATATTGCCGACGGGCACGATACCTCACAAGGATTAGGGTCACAGGATTCGTGGGTTTCGCAATTTCTGAATAAGGGAAAGAAGATCAACTTCTTTGGTGACGACACTTGGCTCAAGTTGTACCCCACGCTTTTCCACGAGTTTGATGGAACCAACTCGTTTTTTGTGAGTGATTTCACTGAGGTCGACAACAATGTTACAAGACATTTAGATACGCAACTTGGTGGTGACTGGGATGGCCTCATCTTGCACTATTTGGGCTTAGACCATATTGGCCACAAAGGAGGACCTGAATCAGTCTTTATGAAGCCCAAGCAGGTCGAAATGGATGGCATACTCAAGCGAGTATACGAGAATGTAGACGACAATACGTTGGTGGTGCTCATGGGTGATCATGGCATGAACGAGGTTGGCAACCACGGAGGATCGTCCCCAGGTGAAACCAGCGCAGGCCTTACATTCATTTCAAAGAAATTTAAGGGGCCTAGTAAGTTCAACTCGCCATTGCCTTGGAATGAAGAGTTCAAGTTTTACAACACAGTGAATCAAATTGATCTTGTGCCCACATTGTCCGCGTTACTCGACTTCCCCATCCCTAAAAACAACCTTGGCATAATCTTGCCCGACCTTCTCGAACTCTGGCCAGCAGAACAGCGTCAGAAGATTCTCCTTGAGAATTGCAAGCAGTTCATGGGCTTGTTTACGGCCAAGTATGGTGTTTTCAATTCTCATTTCGGAGACTTATACACGCTGTGGAACTCATTGAAGACTTCGGGAACAGAATCTGAATATTACGAATTACTTCGTGAAGTCCAAGACATTCTCGCGTCATCCGCAACGAACTACGACTACGTGGATATCGCCATTGGATACAGTGTGCTTTTCTTATCGACTGTTGCGATTGTTGCCGTTTTCCTCCCAGTATCACTCTCCCAGACTCCGAAAATCACTACTTTATATGTGCTCTTTTGCGCAGCTTATGCAGCACATTTCCATGGTTCCTCCCTCATTGAAGAAGAACACCAGCTCTGGTGGTTTTTTGCCATTTCGTTCTTGGTTATATTCACTTTCGTGTGTAGAACACGTCTTCGTTACACTGGCCTTATGTTGGTTGGGTTGAGGTTGTTGAGGAGCATGAGTAACAGCGGTCAAAAGTTTTTCTACAAGCTTACGTTAGGATCTTACTTACTCATGGATAGCCCGTCTATCCTATGGGCCTTGATATTCATTACCTATGGTTTCATTTCGGCTTCCCTTCTTCTTCAAGGAAAAGCAGGCAGAGCAAACTCACTGGCTTCCAATATGTCGGCTTTCATTGCAATCTTTATGACGTGCTCAATGTCAGCGCTGTTCAAGTTGTTGCAATTCGCAAGTGATGGCCACAGTGTACCACAATGGCTCAGATGGTTCTACTTGTGGATCGTCAACTCGTTCGGTGCAACCAATATTGACAACAAATTTGAATTGCAGGAAATTGCAGTGCTGATGTCCAAGATGTCGGTTTTCTTTATTGTCGCTCTAGGCGTCAACCGAGTCATTGCTGGCAAAGCCATCAGATTGGGCAGCTCACTCACGGATTTCACTAACTTGATGACCATTTACCTTCTCCACCAAAGTCGATACGAGTACATCCCCGTCTTCCTTGTCTTCACTCTCATTAAGTTTGCCTTTACCAAAGCATGTGCCGAGGCCGGTGTCTACAACAACTTGAATAGGTTGATCTTGGTCGTGTCAATGTTCACGTTGTGTATGCAGAACCTTTCATTCTTCTCGTTGGGCAGTACGAATCTGTTGGCAACGGTGGACTTGTCCAACGCGTACAATGGGATAAGTGAGTACAGTGTTCCACTTGTTGGGTTGCAAACCTTTGTACTGAATTTTGCCGCACCAATATACTGGTCGCTTTCGCTGCTTCAAATGATCTTCGAGCTGGAGAGGATCACGTACGATGCACCCAAGCTTGACTTTCACCAGTTGAAATTTGGAATATTGTTGTCAAAAGCGCGCGTTTTGCTTGTATTTTATGCTGTCGCAGCGGCACTGTTAATAACAGCTTGTATTAATTTGCGCTTTCACTTGTTCATCTGGACTGTCTTTTCGCCCAAGTTGTTGTTTTTTGGGGCTTGGTCAGTTTTCATGAATGTGTTTATCGATGTGGTGATTGCGATGGCAGTTATGGTTTTCATTTTTTAAACAAAGAAATTGACGTTTAGTACTTTGTAGGATGGTCCATACAAACGCGCTGGCTGTGATTTTAAACAGGATTTCAGAAAAGGCTATTGCACTTTAGATTTTATGCTTTGCGTACTTAACAAAGAACAGAATTTACTTTGCAAGGGCTACTTATAAAGTATGTTTCTTGAGGTTAGGGCCGGCATGTTTCTGAGGCATGAATAATCCTAGATCTGATCTGAGGCATGAGAATCACAGACCTAGTCGGTATAGAGTCCAGATACAAGAGAGTAAGCATAAGTAATGGCACATGGTATCTCCATATATCCATAGTGGTACATATTGATTAAGGGACACCATGAAAACATGGCAGCTTTGCCTTTTAGGCAGGATCGAGAGTTCTATAAAAGCAGGGAAAATACCAACGCACAACAAGTGGGCGTTGGATTCATGTACAGCTATCAATAGGCACTAATATACAATAGCTTCTATAAACGCAATCCGATTAAGCGAAGACACAAAGTGCTTTCACAGGGTGATCTCCACGATTACAGTCAAGCAGCACTAGTGTAGCGTAGTGAACAATCAGAGCTAGCAGCACAACTTGTGAAAATGGCACTAATACCAAACAGTTGGTACTAGGGCAGCAATACTAAACCGTTGGTACAAAAAAAGCCATTAATACCAAATAGTTCGTACTGGAACCAAACAATTCATATTGTATCTATGCAGTTTGAACAGTCTAAACAGCACAATCCAAACAACACAGTATAACCAATCTGGAACACAATGTAACACTCAAAAATACAGTACTACCAAACGCAGCCATGATAGTCAACATTCATAAAAGTAATCCATCTCAAACAATCAAACACGCCAGATAGAAACAGGTCAGCTCGTTACTGCAACAAAGGATCTCTGAAATGAGGCTGGTTGTTGATGAACTTCTGCGCACGTCTGTCGTTAACATCCTCTCTCTTCTTCTGGTTGTTCCAGGCTCTCTTCTGGGTGGCCATTTCAGCTCTGTCACGCACAGACAACATGTGTCTGGTGTCTGCGGCCACAAGAGTTCCCTGACCCTCGGTCAAAACACGCTCAGCAGGCAAGTTTTGTCTGTAGTAGATGTTGTTTGCACGGTGACCCAAGACAGTACCATTCGGAAGCACAAGATCAAGGCCGTGCTGGTAGATGTTCTCCTGCTGGGGCAAGTCTTCATCATCATCATCGCTACCTTCATCTCCAGAAACATCTTCCCAGTCTTCTTCTGCAGCATCGCCAGCATCGGCAGCATTTGTGGTTTCGTAGGTGGACGAGAAATCGTAATAGTCGGAGATTTCCAACTTTTCCTCCTCGGTGTGGTAAGGTATCATCATGTGTCTCTTTGACTTCATGTGTTCTCTGGCAGCCTCGGCATTCTTACCCTGGTAGTTACAGGCAATACAGAAGCCGAAACTGATCTTTTCTCCAAGATAAGCGATCAAGCCCTCTTTGTCCACCAAGTACTTGGGCTCTGGAATGTAAAGACCAAAGTTTTTCCTCATGTGCTCGATGTTTTCGTCGACAGTGGCAAAGTTCTTGTTTTCCTTGGGGTGGGAGAAGAGACATGTGGTTGGCGGAATATCTATGCGGTTGGAGAGTTTCTCTTTTATGAGGGTTTCTTCATTTATCTCTTGATCCTCAGGGTTTTCTTGAGTTTCAGTTTGGTCCTTTTCAGTTTGATCCTTTTCAGTTTGATCCTTTTCAGTTTGATCCTTTTCAGTTTGGTCCTTTTCAGTTTGGTCCTTTTCAGTCTCACTTTGACTCTTTTCGTTCTTCTCACCTCCCATCAACCCCTCGTACTGCTCTCTAGTGATCTCGCCCCGGTCGAGCTTGTCCTTCATAGCTGCCCTCGCAGTTTCCAAAATCTGTCTCTTTTTTTCCAACAAAGCCTCCTTCTCTCTTCTCCTTTGCTCCTTCTTGGTCAACTGTTTGACCTTCTTGGTCTTTTCTTCCTTGACATCTTCATTGTCCTGGATGCTCAAGGAGGCAACCTTGGCGTTGAAGACGTCCTCTACCAACGGGGGAAGCTGGGCAACACGTCTCTTGAGGTTGTATCTATGCCAGTCGGACTTCATGTGCTCACGCTGGTCATCAGCGCCGGGAAACGCCAAGTTACATGTGTTACAGGTGAACATAGCGATAGAGAAAAAAAAACGATGAGCATCGAAAAATTAAACATCACCAAATGACGGACCCCTTTGCCAGTGTGTTGCCAAAGGTGATGCAGACAATCCGCAGTGCTTCTGCACTCGCGGCACAGGACCCTAACTTCTACCGGTCGATCGACACAGAAGTGGCCAAAGAGCTCGACAGTGCGTCGAAAGGCATCTTTGATCTCGTCACCAGACTCCTCTCCACAGCGGGTGAAGATACTTCGGGATTTGTGTTTGGGAAAGACCACATCGAGACGGAACACGCATGGAAGCCCGTGGCAAGCATCTTGGACGGGCTTTTTGAGAAGATCGACATAGAAATGGACGGTGTGAAGAAACCTACACAGTCAATGACATACTTGGAGGACGGAACAACACAGCAACAACATGGTAAAATCGAGCGTCCACAAGACAAATTCACCACCAAGGTGGAAAATTCGGAAAAGGAGCCTTTCCGGCCAAAATTGACGCTGAAACCGCACGCTATAGTGCCTCTTGCTGAGTCTCTCCAGCTCTGCACACCAGTCCAAGATCCATCGGCCCCAGCGGACTCCACGGTTGACCCGCCGTTCTATCCACAGCCCTACGCCACCGAGATAGACACACAGCCATACCCGGAATCGGTTTTGCAAACCAAAGAGCCGGTGCCTTCGAAGGACTGGGAATCGACGCTGGCAACGTGGGTCGACACACCCGAACTCTTGGCTGAGATGATTGCGGAGTTGAAAAACGCATCGGAAATCGCAGTGGACTTGGAGCATCACGACTACCGTACGTACTATGGGTTGGTGTGTCTTATGCAGATTTCCAACCGTGAGCGTGACTGGATTGTCGACACGCTTGCTTTGCGCGAGAATTTGCAGCCTTTGAACGAGGTGTTTGCAGACCCCATGATAATCAAGGTGTTTCATGGTGCGTTCATGGATATTATATGGTTGCAGCGCGACCTCGGGTTGTATGTGGTCAGTTTGTTTGACACCTACCACGCATCGAAGGCGCTTGGGTTCCCCAAGTTCTCGCTCGCGTACTTGTTGGAGACTTTTGCCAACTTCAAGACGTCCAAGAAGTACCAGTTGGCGGACTGGCGTGTGCGGCCCATCGAGGGTCCCATGTTGGCTTACGCGCGCTCAGACACGCACTTCTTGCTTCACATCTTTGACATTTTGCGCAACAAGTTGGTTGAGTCAGACAAAATGCGCCGTGTTTTGGCCGAGTCTCGTCTTGTTGCCCGCAGAAGGTTCGAATACACCAAGTTCAGGCCATTCAATGACTCCAAGCACGTTTCGTGCCCAGTGATGGCTGCGGATCCACTTGAGCCCTACAGAAACATAATGGTGCAGTATAATGTTCCATTTCAACAGAAGCCCTTGGTGGAGCTTTTGTACAACTGGAGAGACCAGGCTGCCCGAGACAAAGACGAGTCGCCACGCTACATTATGTCCAACCAGCTCCTCGTGGCATTGGCCACCATGCAGGCCCCAATCGACCAGAACAAGATTCTTGCGTTGCACACGCCTCTCTCTGAGCATGTGCGGTTGCATGTTTCTGAGTTGGCTACAGCTCTTGGTGCTGCGGCTGCCCGAATCGTTGAGCATCACGAAAGTAATGCTGTAGAGGCTGTGGAGGATGTTTTGGACATCCAGGACATTGCGCAGGTCGCCGCGTATTATGCGCAGTTACAGAAGGAGAAGCTGGACTTGTTGGCTGGGGCCACACAAGACTTGTTGGAGATACGGTCTTCGTTGTACAATAGTGGAGACAGTGCAGAGTCGGCAGAGTGCTCTGAGTGCTCCGAGTACACCTATGAGTATGATGCTAAGAGTAAGAAAATCACGAAGCACAACTTCACAAAAGAGTTGAGCACCCGCTTGGAGTCGACCATGGCTGGCTTGCGTGAATTGGATCAGTCCTTGCAAGAGGAGATTGAAGAGGTGGAAGAGGAAGAAGAGGAGGAAGAGGAGGAGGAAGAGGTACAAGAACCACAGCCATCGTCTTCCGTCATTGACAAGTCTGCTGACAAGGATGAGGTTGTGTCGATCCGCAAGAAGACTGTGCATCAGCCAAAGAAGAAGAAGGTTGAGCAGACCGATTCCTTTGTGGACTATGCAAATGCTGACAAGATCGTGCTTGAGGATAAGAAGAGGCCTCGTACAAAGAGGGCGGGTTTCAATCCGTATGGCAAGGATAGCAAGGATGTGGAAGGGCCCAGGCCCTCCAAGCGTGCTAAGCGCGTTACATTGGGCAAGAGTAGTACATTCAGGAGGTAAAATAATGAGTACAGGTAGTATAGAGATAGGGTTGTGAGTGTAGACAGGGGAGAGCAGATGGGGATATTGATAGGCTAACATTGAGTAACGATATTATTGGGTAATGAGATAATATTGAGTGACAAGACATTGGGTAATGAGATAATATTGAGTGACAAGACATTGAGTAAGGAGATAATATTAAGTGATGAGGCAATAGTAATGCGAGTTTACTTTATATATTGAGAGCTCCGGGGTATGGCTGAGAAGACAAAATTAGGTAAATTATATATTTTAGCAGAATTATGAGGACATGTGATGTGCGCTAGGTGAGGGGTAAAGAAGCTTTGTAGTATGTGCTAGTGGCCTTTTGGGGTATTCTCAGACAGTAATGTAGTGAAAATTGTGTGGTATATCGTCGTGCCTTCATCTGAAATGAATTATCAAATGGTGGGGCACTGCGAATTGAACCATATGTTTATTATTATCTCCTTTTACTTACCCAGAATAGTTTACAGAAGATCGTTTTCCATAATAATCTGCTGCATATAATCCGATTAAGCTGACTTGTGAATTATAGTGTGATTTAGCTTCTATCGTAGCTTCTATCGTATCAGACGGAAAAACCTTCAAAAACAGGTTGATGGTTATTTTGTTAAATGCGCTGAATTGAGTCAAGTGTTTGGGAATGATTTAGAAGAAGCTATGAGATTTGTACTTGATATGATTTACTTCTATCAACATTTACAAATATGCTGTTAAAATGCATATGAACGTCATGGGCATTGATTGTATTTTCTTAATTTTGCAGCCACGCATTGGCTTCGTAAACGCAACTATTTAATTTCGGCTTCTTGTAACAAACTGGAGGGGCAAAGTGAGTGAACGGACATTTGGAAGAGATGAAGAATGAAGAGATGAAGAATGAACGAAAAAAGCGAGTGAACAACTATTAAATTGAGTAAATAACTGCGGGATATAAACGAGAGAGTGAGTGAATATATAAATTTAAGAGATACCTAGACAATATGATGCCGATGAAGTAACATGGAAGGTGCTTTCCAGATATTGCTGTAGGAGAAAAGTCGAGGGCAATTCATCACAACACGTAACAGGTGATCTGCGGGTGCTGCTACGAGAAAGAGTCCTAGTATGAACGAAACCCCGTTTAGCAAAAATGTGTCAATATTGTTGGCACATACGCATTCTCTTTATCCTTCTTTGTGAGCTCTAAAAAAGTAAATAGTTGTATGTAATCCCGTCGCAAGGATGACAGTGATTGTCCATCGCTACGACATATAAAGAACCTAGGAATACTTCACTTCGATTTACCGGAATGTATTAAACGGTTAGTCTGGGAGGGTAGTTGATGCTGCTGATATATTAACCAGATCTTTTGATTTTAGCCATATTAATTATAGAGCACCTAAGACTTTTTGCAGCCATTAATTATTCGCTGGTTCAGCCATGTCGCATTCTGAAAGTTTATTGGTTGACTTAACATCTGGACTATTACTCATGAATAACTCGGTATTATATTAACTGCTCATTTTTGTTGAGTTTTTCTATTTGGCCCTTTTCATTCATCTATCTCTTTTATCCACTTGTTTATCTCGCCAAATTTATCACATCTTCTATATACTCTTTTTTTACTATTTTCACATCCGATCAACTTCTTCCTTCGTTTATCACAATCGCGCCCCTCTTTGCTGCCAATTACTCCATATCACGTATCTTCCTTGTACTCTTACTTCGAATTATCACTACACTACGTTCGTCTATTCCTGATCCTCACTATTTCTCACGATCATCATCTTTTGTCGTAGCTAAATCACCACTAATTTTTCACTGCTTCTCATCACTTCACCTTTTTCCATCCTCCTTCTGTGGTCGCTTTTTCATTGCCCAGTAATTCCTCGCTATTTCCTACTCGCTATTCCCCTTTTCTATCCCCCTTTATCGTCGCTTTTTCCCCATATCATTTCCTACAATCCTCACTATTACCCTTTGTCTCACATTCTTCTTAACCCTCTTTCATTCCAATTCTCGACTTACAATATTCGCCACCTGATCACCTTTCACTAGGTTTTCCCACTCCCACAATACATTAAAAGTCAGCAACTTTTTTCACAATTTGCAGCCATTTTCTGCTTTCTAAATATATTCTCTGATACTCTCCCCAAAAATCACGTTCCAGCATATTACCCACTTTCTGATACTTCTACTCCAACTACAGTCGCATAATTTTTGTTTTATTAGCAATTACCAGCTAAATCCAGGCATCCATCCAGAAAAAGCCAGTGTGGGGCTCTTTTTGCCCAAATTAAACTCTCTCAACTTAAATCCAAGCTCCTTAGCAGCTTCCATCAGGTTCTGCAAAGGACTTGAATTGTCTTTAGCCGGAGTAGGTGTAACCTCCTCAACAGCTTTAACCTTCTCAGCAGCAGGCTTCTCAGAGCCAGAAGAAGGACTGTCCTTTGGACTCGGTGCTTGTGAAAAAACCGGTGTCGTGGGACTAATAGGAGCGTCGCTGTTCTTCAAGCTTAAGTTCTCGAAAAACGACACAAGACCCTTAGGTGTGGCTTGAAATGCCGATTGAAGAAGACCTTTTTTCTTAGCACCCTCAGTAGATTGGGGCATATAGGCCTTAGAAACCAAGTTGTTGTGGAACTCGATTTCTTTCTCCTGTGCTGCGATAACAGCTGCAACCGTTTCCGGGTCGTGCTCTTTCTTGACCGGTTTAGTGCGAGTCTTGCGCTTGGGAGCAGGAAGGACTTCTCCATAGTGCTCTGCAAGCTTGGATGCAAGGGTTCGGCGTTCAGGAAGCTTACTCCAATCGACTTTTTTTGGACGGAACTGTTGGCAGTCTTTCTTGCCATCTCCCGAGAACTCGAACTCCTTTTCCGCATCAATTGGAGGAATTAAACCAGCACATCTCAAAGAGATATTTTCCTCCAAGGTTTTGGTACCGTAAACTGAGGGTTTGGGCGCTTGCTTGGATGAGCTGGCAGCCACTGGAGTAGACCCATCAATGTTATCAGCACCTTTTTCTTCATCTGAATCGACTAGAGCAGCAACCTGTTCCTCCCCAAACAATGCAGGGTTGGTCCAAGGTCCGATCACAGATTCTGCGTCTTCGTCGGTCACGAAGAACTGCTGAAGGCATCTTTCGGCACGAGATGACACTTCAGATTCGGCAAACGAGGACAAGTCATCGTACTCGTTTTGGTTGTTGCGGTGCTGGCGCAAGAGCTCCAAATCCCTTTTCAGCAAAAGTTTTTTGCAGCCATATTTGTATGTAACCTTCGGGTTGTAGATTTCCCTATGAGGCACTGAGTATTCCGAGTTATTAGCATCGCAGAACTCTTCTTCATACTCTGGGGCGCCATTCCGTTCGCTACACTGAGGAACTTCCTCAGGGCAGGGGAGAGCCGGCTCTTCAACGGCGTCAGCATCACTGGAGTTGTCACACTCAAAGCTGTTGAAGGAAGCCATATCAACAATGGGAAAAGGCTCTAGTTGCATCGATTCATCCAAGGTCTCAGGAGTCACTGGAATCATGTCGCAAAGCCTTGCACGGTAGTTCACCGGGTTGTCCAAAGAGTCAAAGTGCTCAATTTCTTCAAAAAGATCAGCAGCCGTTTTCAAATAAGTTCTGCAGTGATCTGGAGGGACTCGCATTGTAGGTTTTGCGGCGGTGTCGTGCGAAAGGTCAGGGATAGCAAAAGCAGCGTTGTCGCTAAAGTTTTTGACCTCGTTGGCTGGGGCTTCAGCCCCAGAAGTGAGAGAGACAGCAAAGTCAGAAGTGCTCATGACAGTGGCTGTGGAAAAGTTCCAAAAGGTCTTCAAGCAAGCAGTGGAAGCAATATTCTTTGGAGCGTTGCGCAAGCATGCTGAAACAGCAGCTTGAACAAATCCAGATTCAATAAGAGAGGAATTAGCTTGGGCGGTGGCAGCGCAGCTATCGCTTCCGTTGGAAGCATGGTAGTCAACAGGGTAGAAAAAGAAGAAGCTCGAGTCGTCAACTTGCTCAGCGCCAACCGTTGTCTTCATCAATTCGACTTCGTAGTTCTTCCAGAAGGCGGCGTTCTCATCAGTCCGCTTCTGGTCCAACTCTTGTCTCTGCTCACGATTCAACAAGAAGGAGCCGAGAAATTCGCTCTCAGTAAACCAACTTGTAAGACTTGCCACAAAGCCCTTAGAGTGCTTATCAGCACAGGTGTGACTTTCACAAAGATCAGAATTGCAGAACAGACAGAGGACTACTCCCTTCTCCAAATCCCGCTCGCAGGAGCCCTCAAACTCTTCGTCTCTGTAACTCACTAATCTCTTGATGAAATTCATTTGTGTACAAAAAGAATTTGGCTGCAAATTGTCCACAAATACAAATGTGGGTGGGGCACTTTTTTGCCGAAAGTCTGCTTTTCAGCAGGAAAGAGTGTGGAATTCACACAGAATGAAAGAGGTGGAAGTGATAAGCTCTTCCACGAATATCCTTACAAGCACATTCTCTCGCTGCTTGCAGACGAGCCCAAAGTCTGTGTGTTACTAATACATTATATAATACAACGCTACCAAATATACTTATGTAATAGATTACATCAAAAAAAACTTATGTAATACAGTAGTCTTAGTTATTACGTAATATAACGCTACCAAGTAGTATGCGCTACCAAACACTCTAGCATACCAAAATATGTCGCGCTACCAAACTACCCTCCCACATAACTTCTCTTCTCGCGCTACCACTTTTCCTCTAAACAAAAAGAACAAACCTTCGCGCTACCAAACCCTCTAATGGCACTTCCCGCGTCTCTCCAAGGCACTCTAATGCCACTGGAGCTCACCTTTTTCGCCGAAAACGAGGAGATAACGGTGCTCCCACGGTACTCCATGAAGAAAATCGAGCTTATAGGCTTCACTGTGCCTGCTCTCAGGGCTATGCGACGCGAAAAGCTTCCTCTTTGGGTCGCACTCATCTTGAAGTCCCAAGACAAGTGCAACATTGTGCCACCCGATTGGCTCAACTTGGTTTATCTCAAGGAAAAGTACGAACTAGAGCTCAAAAACCCTCACATGTTTAGCGATCTTCCCTTCAACTGGCTCGAAATGTCCAAAATTCTTCTTACACGCGCACAAGATGACTTGCAAGATCCTTCACATCTTCTTCGGTCGGTGCTACAAGACTTGCGTGAAATACGACTAGTCAAACTGCGCAAAGGTTTGAATGAGTTGAACGAGTCCCATCTTACATTAACTCGGTTGTCGCATATGGAGATCAACGAAATGCGTCCGTTTGTTTTGGGGGTCATGAACAAAATGCGCCAATTGCATGACACTACAGTGGAGGAAAAAGAAGAAATGGGATCCGAAGATGAGTATGAATAGATGTATGAATAGATTTGATGGGGTTTTTTCATTTTCCATCTTTTTTCAATCTGTGACTCTTTTATCATGAACAAGGTAAAGAGCTTGCACATGGAGTTCGTGTCGAACTTGACCAAGCATCGGGTCAACACGGACAACAAGCGCAACTTAATCTTATCAATCCTCAAATCCACTACCACCAAACGTGAGGCCCGCAACTATTTGACCAAGTACCAAAGCCAGTTTGATGTCCCTGATAACAATGCCATAAACGAAAACTCCTTATCACGGCGTTCAAAACAGCATGAGATATATGTCAATCGGTTCCTTACAAACAGCCCGAACCTTTATGGCAGCATCTACAATGACGAAGGCGACCGCGTGGAGAGCATCCCTCTCCAGATCGCTTTATTCAAGTTCAAGTTTCCGGCAATCACCCCGGAGGAGTGGAGCGGGATCTCGGAAACACTCCAGCGGTTGGTATACTTGGGCATATCGCCGGTGATAATGCTCGACTATGACCATTTGCCAAGTCAGAGAAGCTTCAAGTATAACGAGATGTATATGATGAACCAGGTAAATGCAATAATGAGACGGCTCAGTGGGAAGTCGACGGTGTTGAGATCTTTGTTTGTCAGGAAGGAAGACGAAATACAGTGTGCGGCTGAACAAATACTCATTCCCTTGTACCAGGGAATAACCCCTATTATTCAGCCTATAGTGTGGGATCTGGCCACAGCCACTCAACATTTCTCCAACAGCAACAAGCTTTTGAAGCGCGTTACTGAGACTTTGCTCGAGCATGAGAAGTTGTTTAGCATTGAGAAGGTTATCATGATAGATCCTTTAGGGGGAATTCCGTCGATTGAACGCAATCAAACGAGTCATGTTTTTATCAATCTTTCGCAAGAGTATGCAGACATAGTGTCAGAACTCTACATTGGTCATATAGACCCGACAGCGAGGGACCTCCACTTGGACAACTTGCATGCAATGAACGACATCTTGAGCTCTATCTCGTCAAGACTGGGGAACGACAACACCACGGGCATCATAACGACTCCATACATCATGTCGATCAACGATGATCTGATGAATCCCATCACCTACAATGTTTTGACAGATAGACCAATCATATCTTCGTCACTTCCTCCCTCCAACAGCCGCACACCGCGTCTTTCCACGTCGATCTTGAAGAAGGGCATGGAAGTCAAGGTTTTGGAGAAGGAAGATGGTGATTTCACACTTGCGAAGTTGTTTTCTGAGGGTTCTGTTGACCGTGAGAAGTTGATTGAAGTCATCAATGATTCTTTTGGTCGTGAGCTCGATGTGGACGAGTACTTTGAACGCATCAACGACAACATTGCGACGGTAATAGTTCTTGGTGATTATGATGGAGCTGCGATAATAACGTATGAGGGTGACGAGGCGATTCCATATTTAGACAAGTTTGCGATTGCGAAGAAGAACCAAGGTCTTCCGGGGCTTGCGGACATCATATTCAAGATAATACTTCAGTCACACCCACGTGAGCTCATTTGGCGTTCGCGCAAGAACAATCCAGTCAACAAGTGGTACTTTGACCGTTGCAGTGGGTCTGTTAGCAGTCCTGATCTGGAGTGGAAGATCTTCTACACGGGCGAAATCTTCCACAAGAAGATAATCAAGGGGAAGAAGTGGGCGCCGGAAATATTGAATATTGGGGAAAAGTTGGCAACCTACCTGGAAATAGTGGAGAGTATAAAGGGGCTGTTTAAGTGATGAATAGGGGAGTGGTAGAATCAGGGAATATGGTCGTAGAGAAAGTGGTATAAATGAATAGAGAAGGTTGGATGAATGAATAGAGAAGGCGACACGAATAAACGAATAGAGGAAGGATGAATATATGAATAGAAGAAGACTGGATGAATAAATGAATAAAGTAAGAAAAAGTAGTTGAATACACGAAATAAGAAGATGGCTGGGTATTGATTGATGTAAGAAACATGGTTCGGTATTGTTCATCGAAATAAGAAAGAGTTAGAATAATTTCAATCAATGACAGGATAGTATATATAAACGAATACAAGGAATAGACGAAAAGACTCATTCAATGGTTAGAAGAAAAGTTAGAAATATTGTTGGCAATTTGCAGCTGGAAACCATTTTTTCACAGGTGATTTTAGTTCCCTCTCAGCCCAAAACTCCTTATCTTTTAACTCACATTTTGACCCACGCTCATTATGACTCTAACGCATCGTGGCGAAAACGACCCATTGGTGCCTCAAAAAACAACTTCAAGACTCGCCTACTATCACGAACTCAGCCCATGGCAGCAGGATAACCACTTTATCAGGTCTGGCTACGTTAAAGAAACCAGATCCTACCGCAAATGTGCACAATCTCTTCTCTATCTCAACAACGAGACTGTCAATGTCTACTCACACTTGATCCCAGGATCCTTGGTCATCACCCTTGTCACCATGTACCTCCACTTCTTCCACCAGTACGACAACCACAGCTTCTGGGAAACGTGCAATTATTACTTGTTTGGCGTGGCAGCAACCATCTGCCTCATCCTGTCGCTGACTTTCCATTGTATCAAGTGCCACTCGAAAGAGGTGGACAAGTTCGGAAACCAGTGTGACTACTTTGGCATCGTAGTGATGATCACATGTCTGTTGATACTGATAATCAACTTTGCATTCTACGATACACCAGGTTCCCGTGACGTTTTCATTGTCTTGTATTTGGTATTGGGAAGCATATGTGGAACACTCACACTCCACCCCAAATTTCGCTCTAATGTGTATCGTCCGTTGAGAGCGACCATGTTCATTGTGTTTGGTCTTAGTGGTGTTTTTCCTGTGTTGTTTTCTGCTTATACTTACGGTTTCGAGGAAACAACTGCCCGGTGCAGTTTCCGTTGGCTAGTGCTCGAAGGTGTTTTCTACATTGGGGGCGCTGTTTTGTATGCGATGCGTGTTCCAGAACGTTTTGGTGAGGTGAGTGAAACCCGGAACAAGTTTGATTTCTTTGGGGCTTCCCACCAAATCTTTCATTTCTGTGTTGTTATTGCGGCTTACTGTCACTGGAGGGCATTAGTTGGAACGTATGTTTACCTCCATGAGGTCACTATGAAGAAGGTGAACTGACCTAAGAGTTCAATTTAGAATGAGATTTAAAGAAGGACTGACTGAAGGGGTACCTGCATTTTTGACGGGACATATAGCTTTCAAGACTGAGTCAACAAGTATTGAAGTTAGGGAGTTCACTGTTTAGTATTTTTGTCAACCAATGTACTAGACCAAAACACTGAGTCGGTGAGTTATGTAGTTGTAGTTTTTGATGAAAATAGTCTCTTGTCATCAGTCCTTGTTGCTACTCACCTTAACATTGAAATGTCCAGAGAGAACAACGGATCTCTTGAAATAGTGAATAGTGGATAGTTGTAACAAATGCGAGATATAGTGGGGTAGTTTTAACCAGTGTGCGAGGTAGAGGAGATAAACTAGATGCAGGAATTTATACTGAAGATTAAAACAGAAAATTAATGTTATAAGATGCTGGAATATACTGAAGATTACGACAGAGAAGATTAACGGTGTAAGATGCTGTATTACATACTGAAGATCTTAGGAAATACTGCATCAACTCTGAAAGGAAATTTGGTCGTCATCGTACCTGAAAACCCGTAAACACTTGATGTTAGATATATATTACATAAGCAAATCATTATCACCACCTCAACAATACATAATCTTTAAAAATACATTACATAATCAGATTACATAACAACCATTACGTAATATTAAATCCCTACTTACATAACACAATATGCTCTGTATAAAAATCGTGACCTGAGAAAACGAAGGCAATCATGTCACAACCATATAGTGGTATTCCACAACAACCTCCAGCTTATGCTGAGAACACTTCTGAGAGAACCGAAGGCGACAATGTTCCAGACGACTTCAAGTACTCTGTGAACGTATCGCTGTGTGAGCTTCCTGTAAGGCAAATGTTCATTCGCAAGGTTTACTCGTTACTCTTGGTACAACTTTTGAGCACTTTGGCAGTTGGATACTTCATTCGCTCCAATGCTTCCGTGCAGGCATGGTGCTTGGAACACTTCTCTGTGTTCATCATTTCGATAATCGGTACGTTTGCCTGTATGTTCACATTGTTCTTCAAGGCCAAGCTGTACCCCATCAACTTGTTTTTGCTTGGGGGATTCACACTTTGCGAAGCTTATGGGATTGGACTTAGCTGCTCATTTATTGAGTCGGATGTTCTTATCAAGGCCGTTCTCCTTACCAGCATCATGTTTGTGGGGCTTACCGCTTTTGCGTTCCAGACAAAGTACGATTTCACTCAATGGCAAGGAATTTTGGGTATTTCCCTCTACTTTTTGATTTCCATGGGATTTTTGCTGATTTTCATGCCATTCCTGGGGGCTATGGAGACATTGTACTCGTATGGTGGTGCGGCTATCTTCAGTGTCTATATCATTGTGGATACACAGATAATTATGAAGACTGCTCATCTTGAAGATGAGATTCTCTCGAGTATGAAGTTGTACTTGGATGTTATCAATTTGTTCCTTTACATTTTGCGTATTTTGAACAACAGAGATGACTAGGGGTTGCTGATAGAAATCGGATAGTATGCGGTATTGAAAATCAGATAGTATGCACTCTTATGGGTAGCAGATATTTATGTGCTATTGATGATGCAATTGAGTTGCAGCGGAAGATCAGATGAATGTTTTGGTGCATTCGTCAAGCTGTTCATAGGTATTTAGTTTTATGAAAATTGGAGGAACACTTACAGTAGGCCAACCTTTACTCCGGATAGCAGTGATACGTATATTGTCGATCAACATGAAGTCCAACTAAATACGGCCTTGTTACAGAGATACTTGCCGACATTTGGAACCCCTGCCACATGTGGAATATCTTACAAATCGGATGAAGATTCAGATAAAACTGCTGATTTTTGAACTCATAAATCAAGTTGCAATATTGACTTTTTTTTAAGAACAATGGACCTTCTTATCCTACCCTGCCATTCGATTTGGATACCCAACTCTGGCGATGGATCCGAAAAAGCAGAATGGTACCTAGCTCCTTTCCAAAATGCTGGCCATGACTGGCTTTGCTTTCGCGAACACATCAGCACTGCAATCGCCCACCTAGAGGCAAATAAAACAACCACACTAGTCATTTCGGGAGGTGCAACTAAAAAGGAGGCTGGTCCTATATCAGAAGCATACTCATACTACCTCTTGATGGAGAAATTGGCAGGAAAAAGCTTTGAAGCCATCAAAGATCGTGTCATCCTCGAAGAATATGCGCGTGATTCGTTCGAAAACATGCTTTTCCTGATTTGCCGTTATTACGAGGTCATAGGAACGTGTCCAGCGACCATTACTGTGGTTGGGTTCGAATTTAAACGCAATCGATTCGTCAATTGCCATGCGACAGCATTGGGTTTGTCGGAAATTAAATACATAGGCAATTCACCGCATGCAGACTGCAGCGAATATCTTGAAGACTTGGAGCAAAGTGAGTATCTCCACGCAGTGCGTCATTTTGAGCGTGACTGGTTTGGAATCGAGCCACCTTTGGTACAAAAAAGGAAGCAAAGAAACCCTTTTCGAAGATTTCATGGTTATAACCATATCGAGGGGTTGAGGGAGGTATTCGAGATTGGGCACAGTCAAGAAGAACGGAGGGAGAGCTTTACGAAATGGATGAAGGGGAACAAAAAGTAAGTTCAGTTTTTGGGAGTAATAAACAATTGGGAGATTTAGGGTAAAAGGTGCGATTTAGGGTAAAAGAATAATTGGTGCGATTTAGGGCAAAAAATACAAATTGGTGTGATTTAGGGCAAAAGAGTAAATATACTATTGCGGGATTTGGCAAAGGGATAACTGGCGATTCTAAGGCAATAGTCGATGTATGGTTGGGCGTGATATTGGAGTTGTACTAGATAGAGAAAAAAGTCTTGTCGAGATCATTGTAAAACGGTTATCAGCTTGACCATCTGAAGCAAGATTGCATAAATATCACAAGATCATTGTCAGATCTGTGACATACAGGAATTCGATTGTTAGACCGAAAAGGAATTAAGGTAGCGGGAAGATTTGAACAATCTTTCCGTTACTGAATAATTAACCTTATTGAAGTAGAGTTTCAGTTATCTCATGCTTTATTTTAGTTTTATCGAATTTCAGTCTGTTAAACTTTAAGCTTTGAGGTTAGGAATAGGTTATTTTTCGTACATTAGACTTTAAATTGGGGAGTAAGATTATATTTACGCTTTAAGGTTTGAATTCTACCTTGTGCATATAACTTTAAGGTTGAGCTCTATATTAAGCATGGTACATTAAGCTTGAGGTCTATTAAGCATGGTATTTTGAGTATGAGCTCTATATTAAGCATGGTACTTTAGAGGTTAGGAGCTTACAATTAATTTGACTTTTTACATCGTCAAGGGCATTCGATACTCATTGTGCCAAATCCGTCTGCTTACAACGTTTACAGCTTAATCATCTATATAACTTAACAAGTTTCACAAACATTTGGTGTTCCGCATTCTCAACCCTGTTTCCCTTTTCCATCAGGCCAAATATTAATAGATCTTGGTACTAATTATAAATAGAGCTTGAATCGTGAATATTGAGGTGAAGCCTAGCGTCGCATGAAAAAAATAGCAGTGATGGTTAGCGTTATGGGTCTAGACCATTGATATGGGACCTTGGTAGGGTAAATTTTCTCAGGATTCCGGAAGGCTGAAGGGCCCGAGATGTATTTCTCCCTCTAGGTATTACACTTCATCTACTAGGTGTTGACATACTTCATCTACTAGGTGTTGACATAATTCATCTACTTGGAGGTCCTGAAAAAAGTTCTTCAATGAAGTAGTATCTCGGACTCAGTACTGGTGCATTATCACATGCCACAGGATCATACGAGACAATGTATTGGTCGCGGCCTACTTTTCCGAGGGCATGAATCAAATAGGCTTTTGTGAATTGATGCAGGTTAAATTGCAGGAACTCCAAACGTGGTAGTGAATGGAGGAACAAATAATATGGGGTTTAGTTACTGAGCCCTGTATTATTCAGGTAATTGAGCTGAAAACACATACTTGTTTCAGATTATAGGAAGTTGCCTCAGAAGCTTAAAGGTAGGGCACAAAGAGATTGGGTTGCTGTATCACACCTAAAACATGTAGTTGAAGCAAAACAAGTACTTTAGTGATAGAAGGGGCATTGACGGTTTTCTGAGTAAATACAGAGTTGACAAGTTCTGCTTAGATTAATGATATTCGAATTATGTCTAGTTTAATGATTTCCGTCAATGTCTCACATGGACATGAATTTTTTATTTCGGTTGTTGTAGGCCAATTGGAACGTCTGTTCCAAAACGAAGTGGGTGCTCCGCAAGTTTTTGATAAGACGCTTATTGATTGAGGAAGTCTGAAGTTTCACAAGACTATGTAACTACGTTCTCTTTGTAATGACATTGTTCTGAGGTTATTCAGTGTATTTCAATCATACAATCAATACAGTTTATCCACTTCCATTGATATAAAGTTCATCCAATTCCATTGATATAAAGTTCATCCAATTCTATTGATATAAAGTTTATCCACTTCCATTGGTATGCAGCTTATTCACTCACTCACTCACTTCAGTCCCTTCCTTCGTTCATTTGTTCATTCGTTCAGGTATCTCTATATACAATATTTATTCACTCACTCACTCACTTCACTCGCTTCGCTCGTTCATTCGTTCATTCGTTCAACTACGTTCGCTTCATAATGGCATTGTCCCAGTGTCCTATTCCACGACTTCATACACATTCACTTAGACTATTCTAACCTTCCTTCTCACATACTCCTTGCTCTCTCTTCCATACCCGCATCTATACTGCCAACTGAGACATGAACCCAAGATTGTCCTGAAAAATCAATAATTTTTCTTATTTTGCAGCCATTGCCTTTAACAATCATTTTTTCTGCTACATACAGGTACTCATTTATCAATCAATCCCTCTAAAATAGGCCTAAATCCCGTGATCAAACTTCTTTGTTCATTCTTTCACTTACACCCTCTCAAAACCTGTCAAGTATCTTTAAATCTACAAAAACTTTGAATAACTTCTACCCTCGTCCTTAAGCCAGCGACTTCTTCAACTCTCTTCTCTTTTGAACAGCACCGCTCAACTTGCGCAACATGTCCACAGTCTGCTCCCATGAAACACATCCGTCTGTGATCGAAACACCGTACTTCAAGTCCTTCTTGGTCTCACCAGCCTTTGGCATACCCTGCTTACCCTCGTTGATGTTACTCTCAATCATAACACCGATGATGGCATCTTCACCAGCAGAAATCTGCTCAACAACAGAGTCCAACACCTTGGGCTGGTTTCTGTAGTCCTTCTGCGAGTTGTCGTGCGAGCAGTCAACCATCAACTTGATGTTAGGGTTGGTCAGCTTGGAAATGGCCTCCTTTGCAGCCTTGACACTCTCGGCATCGTAGTTGGTAATCTTCTTACCACCTCTCAAGATAATGAAGCAGTGGTCGTTACCCTTGGTGGTGGTGATAGCAGCCATACCGTCCTTGGTGACACCCATGAAGTGATGGCCCTTGGAAGAGGCCTGAACAGCGTCCAAAGCAACAGCAAGACCACCGTCAGTACCGTTCTTGAAACCGATAGGGAAACTCAAGCCGGAAGCCAACTCTCTGTGCAACTGAGACTCAGTGGTTCTGGCACCAATGGCACCAAAAGAGAGGAAGTCTCCAAAGTACTGAGGAGAGATGGTGTCCAACATCTCAGAACCGATAGGGAGACCAGCATCGGTAAGGTCAGCGTACAACTGACGAGAAATGGTCAAACCAGCGTTGATGTTGAAAGAGTTGTCAACCTCAGGGTCGTTGATCAAACCCTTCCAGCCAACAGTGGTTCTGGGCTTCTCAAGGTAAGCTCTCATGATGATGCACAAATCTTGTTCCAACTCAGAGGCCAACTTCTTGAGACGACCGGCATATTCGAGAGCGGCCTCGGTGTCGTGAATAGAACATGGACCAACAATAACCAAAGCACGGTCATCTTTGCCCAAAATGATTCTTGACGACTCGTATCTGCCCTTAATGACGGTTTCGAGAGATTTTGCAGAAGCCTTGATGTTGCTCAGCAAAAGACTTGGCGAGATCAAAGGGTCGTAGCCGAGAATTCTGGTGTCGTCGTACTCTTCTGGAATTGGTGTGCTCATATTGATGTTTGTGGATATAAAATTTGAATTTTTCAGTTAGTCATCTAAATCTTGGCCTAAATAGGAAGGAGGGGAGAAAGTAGAGAAGAATGGGAAGGAATAAAGATGAGGCTACGTTAAATGTTTATGTTGGGGCGGGGGGGGGAGGTTTGAGGAAGGTGTAGCGAGGATTTGAGGAAATTTCGTGAAGGTAAAAGGGCTGTAGTGGATTTAGGGACGTGTAAGGGAACTGTAGTGAATGTATTATCATGGATGGCTAGAGAATATAGAGAGAATTGAGGAAGGTATTGAGAAGGTGTACCATTTTGTATGAATGATGTGAAGAGCAGGGATTTTCTGGATTTGTAGAGGGTACGAAAGACAGGTATTTTCCAACAGGGTCGTTGCAAGATTGAGGTTAAGTGTGATTTAATGTCCAATGATTTTGCTCGCATTTTTCATCTCGTAGAACTCTGCTTACAACTTTTGCATGGGTACTTTGCTTACATCTTTTGCATGAGTACTTTGCTTACCCCTTTCGTTTGAAAACTTTTCTTGGATAATGGACAAGGATGCAGAGATGGACATGTAGACTATCACTCCGCAGACTTTCTGCTCGGCTTCGGACTTCCTATGGTTTTCGCTAACCTGCATATAATATTGACATGAGCGAAGCGAGGTGATTGAGAAGTGAGTGTGGGTATCAAAATGAGAGGAACGAATGATCATGACAATTCCTGGCTGTTATCACTGGCAACGCCACATCGAAACAAACTCATCATTGAAAAGTGCTCTTACCAAGTCTACTTAAGTTCCTACCTTGAAACAAACCTCGATTGTAGCACTCACCATTGTGCTTATTTTGGTCTAACGAGTGAACGAACATCATATATAGAAATGACTGAATGAACAAGAATTTTATGCATATGATACTAAAACTTGCTACTTCTATCAAAGAATTTTACTAACACATATCACTACCTACACCGACTTCATAAATTGAAAATCATTAAACATACTACCCAATAAATCCCTGGGGCTCACTTCACAGCCACCCGTGCCCAGCGCATTATTCTCCCCACAACCTTCTTTATACGCAGCCTAGCAAAGAAATGCGCCAACCAGCAGCCCAGTATTGTAGTCAGCAAAACGTTCTGGGCAACGATCACAAACGAAGCAAATGGAACAATAATTAGCCCATAGACAGCAGCATTGCGCTTGTAATTGGCCCGCAATTTCAAAGTCGCCTCCCTGATCATTTCGTAATTATAGTAGGTCAAGCTGCGGGGCAATTTCCTCACCAGTGCCTCCGGCAAAGTTGACAAAAACTGGAGCTGTGGCCCAAATTTCATTTTTCTGGCATACATTCCAAGGTCACAGTTCTCGAGTAACAATGTTTGCAAACTCTGCGGAAACTCAAGCTGCTCGATCTGCTCGAAACTGTTGTCCGATAGGTCCAAGTACTCCAAAAACGGATAGTCCACTGAATCCAATCGGGTCAACCCGCATCGTACCAACTCAAGTCTGCGAATTGTACTGGGAACACCAACGTCGGTGACACTACCAATGTCCAAACTCTCCTCGACCCTCAACTCACGCAAAGTTGTGGGAAAATCCACTTTTTCTCGGGGCAAACGGCTTCTGTTGGCTGCAAAAACGAGCGAACGGAGATTTGTATTTTTCACGTGGAGGGACTGCAAATTTGCAGCCATTATATCGAGGTTCCGAACAGATGTTCCAATCTCACCCAAAGTGTCATAGAAAGAAAGGTTCTTTAGCGTCACCGAGGCTAGCACCGGGAGACCAAAAAAGGCACTTGCGGAATGGGACCAGCCATCGATATTCTGCAAGTCCAACGTGCGCAACCCCAACGGCCAGGTCACGTCGAGGAATAACCGCGACACCCAATGCTCCAGCTTGGCTAGCCGGAACAGTTCCAAGTGGGGAGGAAGCACAAGAGAGAGATTGGAGTGGTTCCCGACGAAATTCACACCGTAAAAGTCGATATTAGTGACAGTATCGGGAAAAGCAGAAAACACATATTCGTGCATAAACTGACAGTGAGTCACCTGCAAAGACTCTAATTTGCCGTACTGTGCAACGTCGAGCTCCTGAAGCAAGGCGTTTTCTACGCCCAAGTGGCGCAAAGTTTTCGGTAGTGCGATCGCACTGACATCCATGTGGTTTGCAGTAAAAGATTCGAGGTGTTCAAGGTGTGTCAAATCACATGACTCCACCCAGAGTTCAGAAAGGTTCAACTCCACCAACGACAGTGGGAGTTCGTGTAGGTCCACAACGTTATCCAAGCTGGCCAATGTAAGGTTTTTCACACGCGGGATGTTTTTAAAACTGCTAATGGTGGAATTCTGGATGATGAGCGATTCGAGCGAAACCATCAACGGCCACTGAATATCAGCATTGTTCAAGTTGAGTGCAGATAACGACGGAGGGAAGTCCACATCTGTGGCACGATGCGGGAAATTTGCACAGTCCAAATCCATACTGCGTATAGTGCTATAGTGAGCAGCTTTGTCTGCTATTTCCACGCTGGTGCTAAAGTGAATATTCTTGATGCGCAGCAACACCAGGCGCAGATTCTGGAAAAGATCGCAACAGCCGTGAACCGAGCGGTTGATTCGCTGAACAGCATCCACCAAATGCTGTGATCTTGCTGCCGGGTCCAAGCTGTACTTGGCGATCTGACTATGAACCATGGACAAAATTTGCTTGACAGACATCTCCAAGTTCGCGAGCAGCTCAAGCGACTCTATGTTCTTCAAACAAATGGGTGTTTCGAAACAGAGGTTTTTGTTGCGGAGCATCAATATGAGGATAGTGTCAAAGCCCAACTGCGAAAACCCCGACAAGGGTAGCTGAGAGTCTAGTGAATCAACAAATATCGGAGAGTTTGGCTGCGAATGCGAGAGAAAAGTGCCGAGCTCATGTGGGTCTTCACATCCAAGTGTGGAATTCTGTAGCGTACCATCTTTTTCGAGTTCCGAAACTATGGCAGTTGTTTGAACAAGCGCGTTGAACGCCCTCTGGCCGAGAACTGGGTCTTCTGCCAACATTAGTAGATCTGCTGGTTGAAGGTATGCGAATACTTGATACAAGATGTCGCTAGGGAGGTCGTAGAGAAGATTTCGAGTCATAAGTGGCAGTTGTTTTGTTTGCCAAATCTGCTGCTTTTGTTGCCACTATCAAGATGCCCGAGATGAGACCGAGGGTCTTGTGATTTTTGTTCCGAAAAATTGGGTGCAAATCAAATAGCCTGATTTTGTGGCCATGTGAAGAAAGGCAAAGGTGAAGGTGAGTGTGGAGGAAGAATAGATGCGTGTTTTGTGCTAGGAGTGTGGGCTTTTTCGGCAAGTGGGATGTTGATGGCTCCACTGTATCCTTGGGGAGTGTGGGCTGATTTGGGTGTCATGCGGAAAGAAGCTAGAATGTTAACCCAAAGAAGCTGGAATGTTGAGCCAAAAAGTTAACCGTTTCGGATAAACGAGGAGGTGAAATGGAACGAGCACGGGTAAGTGACGGAAGTTACGGTCGAGTGGCGCAAGCGTAGTGGCATGGCGTAAAACGGTTTTATGCATGAGCTTACGTAATTGTGCAAGGCTGAAAGGATTGCTGAATAGAGATTGCTGGGGGTTGCTGGGGTTGCTGGGGAGGTTGCTGGGGAGGTTGCTGGGGAGGTTGCTGAATAGGGGATGGGGAATGTAGAGACTCTGAGATGGAGTCGATAAAGTGGATTTTTGGACAGTAAAAGTATTGTTTGGGGCTAGACCTGGTTTGATTTTATCGGGTGATAACTTAAATCTTCACAGGCCGTTTCAGAATGTTGGTGAATGAGCGAACTTAACGACGAGCGAACTAAACGACGAGCGAACTTAATGAGCGAAGTGAGTGAAGTGAGTGCGTGAGCAATTGAGGAAATGAATAAGTGAGCAATCGAGTAAGTGAGTGCGGCTATCTAAAAGTACACCATCTAAAACTACACTATCTAAAATTACACTAAAAAGTACATTCCAAAGTTGACTATCTCAGGTAGACATAACAAAGTAGAAAGAATACGGACTATCAATCAAAAAGTAAATGGACTATCAGGTAGACGAACCATTTCATGTAAACGAACCATTTCATATAAACGGACTATTTCATGTAAACGAATCATTTCATCTGATCGAACTATTTCACCGAATAGATTATCTCTTGTCAACAGAATATCTTGTAAACAAACCACCCTATGGAATAAACACCCTATGGAAAAGACCTTCCCATGCGATAGTATAACATACCATTTCTTAAATACCTACTCCAAAAATACCCAGGACTTACAAAAATTGTTCCGACAGGACGCGAAACAAGGAGGCCTGTTTGCGAACATGCTCCGGCTTGTGCATACATAGGCACTACAACAGTCAGGTAATTTTCGGAGGAACTGCTTTTCTGTTGTAGGTTAGGATTCTCACGCATAATCTTGGTGACGTTGGACAAAACCTTTTGACCGAATTGAGAGTGTATACCCGTTAACGCCGAACTAATATATTCTTCCGTGGTTCTCGTGCTGAAATTTCATAGCAATATTTTTTTCAAAAGAGCACAATCAGATCTTCGCGATTCCCTGCCTTGGAGGGAATTCCGTCAAAATGTTTTCCACACAAAACTGCTTGCGCATAAGGGTGCAGAATATCAGATGAGTTTTAAGGCGTTTTGCTCTGTTGTGGCATTGTGTGCATATGTGTTGCGTTAATCCAACGCATGAGAACACTAGCTCTGGCAGAAGCTGTAAGGCGGTTACTGAGTGGTGAATAAGTGAGTGAGTGGGTGAGTGGGTGAGTAATGTAGCGAGCAAACCTTCATAACTAAAGAACAAGAGAAAAAGGCGAAATGGATGAAAAGCAGGAAGGGTTACTGGGGGTAGCAAGCAGAACGAGTGAGTAAATATAGAGATGACGAGAGAAGAATACAATGAGTTGAAGTGAAAATAGTGGTTGTCAAGTGGAAGAGTTATTACTATATGAAATGTGTGTTCACTCTTACTTACTTAGCTACCTCTGTGTATAATGTGTGTCCACTCCCTTACTTACTTAGCTACCTCTGTGTATAATGTGTGTTCACTCTTACTTACTTAGCTACCTCTGTGTATAATGTGTGTCCACTCCCTCACTCACTTCACTCGCTTCGCTCGTGAAGTTTGTTCGCTCGTGAAGTTCGTTCCTTCGAGAAGCTCATATTTTCTATCCTCGCAGCTTGCATAACGAGCTTCCATTAGGTTTCATTCGAGGCACACAAAGTGGAGAAGTTTTCATAAATATGTGTCCAAGACACCAATAACTCATATTTCTTGTGGAAGATGGAATTGCATGACGGTGTACATTACCACCGACTAAGCTAGATATTGTTTTACTTCTGTAAAAAACCACCAAGAAAAATTATATTATGACTATGATTCAGTCTTTGTGGTTGTTAATATTTGAAACACCTAAACATGTGAGTTCACACGTATTCTGCGTTAATAAAAGAGAAGTTCTGGGATACCGGACAATATATTGTTTGAAGGAGGAAAATGCGCGTTGTTCAGATGAAATTTGTAAAGTGGGCTGTGATGAGAGATGCATCTTATGGTATGAGGTACGATCGTCTATTCTCGTAAAAGCCTGCATTGTGTTAGAGCTAATAATTGACTAAGGGGTGATGTTATCATTGGTAAATTTTAGTGGATCGTGCTAAATCGAGCGAGCGGGCGAACTTCACGACCGAACGAACTTCACGAGCGAAGCGAGTGAAGTGAGTGAGGGAGTGGACACACATTATACACAGAGGTAGCTAAGTAAGTAAGAGTGAACACACATTATACACAGAGGTAGCTAAGTAAGTAAGGGAGTGGACACACATTATACACAGAGGTAGCTAAGTAAGTAAGAGTGAACACACATTATTCAGTTCCATAATTCCATTTCTATAGAAGGTATTAAGACATAGGGTAATGAAACTTGATAGAGGTTGGTTATATTAAATTTGATAAACAGTAGGCGTTAATTTGATAGCGGGTTGCAATACTAAAGTTTGGTAGAAATATGGTAATACTAGCATAGTACCGACTCTATATACCAACACTCCATACCACCTCCATAGCACCGCCAAAATTCAATTATCTATATATTAGGTAAGTTCATAGAGTCATTGATATTCTCTTTAGAAGGACAGTTAAGTCATTCAATTATCTTGATATATAAGATAAGTTCATACACTAATTTAATTATTTCCATATAAGCACAGTTAACTTGTTCACAGTCTATTTAAGGAAAGATACTCACTCATTATTTCAGTATAAGGAAAGTTAAGTCATTCAATTAATGATCTCTATACAATGTTAATTCAGTCACTTGTCTCTATACTAATGTAAGTTCACTCATTCACTCACTTCAGGAGCAAAGCGAGTGAAGTTCGCTCGTTCTTTCAGTTATCTCTGTATTGATGTTAATTCACTCACTCACTCACTTCACTCGCATTGCTCGTGAAGATCGCTCGCTCGTTCAGTTATCTCTATATTAATGTAAGTTCACTCGCATTGCTCGTGAAGTTCGCTCGTTCGTTCAGTTAGCTCTATTTTTCTCTTATCATGCTCACCTACAACAAAAGAGTATTCACCTCCTTCTTCACATTTGGACTCCTCAACAACATCCTCTATGTGATCATCCTTTCCGCGGCCATTGACTTGGTAGGAACCTCAACCCCCAAAGCAGTTGTGCTTCTTGCTGACATAGTTCCGTCTCTTGCCATCAAAGCCGCAGCCCCATTCTTCATCCACGCAATCCCATACAAAACAAGATTGTGGCTGCTAGTGGCACTTTCCAGCACCGGAATGCTTATAATCAGCTTGTTCAGCCCAATATCACTACGTGTTTTGGGCATCATGATGGCGCTGCTTTCGCTGGGATTAGGGGAGCTGACCTTCCTCCTGCTCACACACTTTTACCGAGGAACAATGTCAATCGGCGGCTTTCTGAGCGGAACTGGCGGTGCCGGTCTCGGAGGAAGCTTTTTCTTCATGGTCATGACCAATATTTTGGGTATCAGTGTGAATGTGACGCTTTTCTTGTGTTCGGTACTTCCTTTGGGATTTTTGGTGGTTTTCTACGCATTGTTGCCTGATGTGGAGTATGAGCGTGTTGAAAACGATGACACTGTAATCCAGAGTGATTTTGACCAATCGGACTTCCAACTGTCAAGTGTGTCTCTGCCTAAATACCAGGCGAGCACCGAGGCTCCAAACTTTGTCGAAAATCGCACATTTCAATCCACCTTCCACCTGACACTTTCCAAGATCAGGCCCTTGTTTGTGCCCTATATGCTCCCCCTTTGTCTGGTTTACATTTCGGAGTATGTGATCAACCAGGGCATTTCACCAACACTTTTATTTCCCCTTGATACGCTTCCACACTGGTTGTTTAGCTCTTTCCGTGATATCTACGTGGTGTATGGTTTCCTTTACCAACTCGGGGTGTTTGTGTCGCGATCACTGGTGAACTTTGGGATTCGAATCCGGAACTTGCACTGGCTTTCGGTTCTCCAGTTTGTGAATGTGGTGATCTTGCTTGTTCAATCGATGACGGACAGGCCTTTTTCGAGCATATGGCCTCTTTTGATTTTGATCTTCTACGAGGGGCTTTTGGGTGGTGCTTCCTACATCAACACCTTTGTGAGTGTGAGTGAGGATGTGCCAAAGAGCACGAGGGAGTTCAGTATGGGGGCAGTGAGCATCAGTGACAGTTTTGGGGTTATGATTGCAGGGTGCATCAACTGGTGGTTGGAAATGCGTTTGTGTGGAATGCAGGTGGAAAGGGGAAGAGACTGGTGTAGACAGAGTGTGGGATAGAGGGTTATAGAGGTCATAGAGGGTCATAGAGGGGTCATAGAGGGTGATAGAGGGGTCATAGAGGGTCATAGAGGGGTCATAGAGGGGTCATAGAGTGAGCGAGGAGGGACCATGTTTTTACCAGTGGCAGATTCGTTATTTGCTATGAAGTCATAGTAGATAGTTATTTTTTTGGTAACAGATGTTGTCTCATAACTGATGTTCATTGTCTTATAGCAGTTTATTGTCTCATAGCAGTTTATTGTCTCATAGCAGTTTATTGTCTCATAGCAGTTTATTGTCTCATAGCAGTTCATTGTCTCATATCAGATAATTGTCTCATATCAGATGTTCTTTGTCTCATAACTGATGTTTATTGTTTCACAAGAGATGATTATTGCTATTGAAGTTAATACACTACTAGGTAGTGCATATCAGGTACAATATAGTCTATTACCAGGTACAGTGCAGAATACGGGTATAATAGTTTATTTCCAATAGAGTAATAGGTGAATGTACATAAGTGAATGCACGTATACTATGTTGATGCATTAGTCAGCCCTAGATCAATTTAATAGTCTCAATAGTTTCAATAGTCTCAATAGTCTAAATACCCTCAAAACTCTCAATACTCTCAATACTCTGCATTCATCCTGTAGCTCATACTTCACATTCCTGTCAAAATTTCAATGCTCATTACAAGTATGTACCAACCTACCATAACAATAATGTGGTACCAACCGCCTCTACCGAGACCTGCTATTACCCGTAAATCAAGGAGTTCCGGCTACTATGACGAAATGTGGTTTGCAGCCATGCTAAAGGGCGGATAATACAGTTACCATCGATTCTACATTACACAACGAGCATTAAAATACGGAGGCCAAGCACATATAGTTCATGCGTAATCGGCTAAGTGACAATAGACGAACAATAGATGTGGGCGCTTTGAATTTCGGCCATCAGCCCATAATGACGCCCACAAAGACTGTACTGCTTATTTTAAGGCATGTCTGAGGTCAACGATGTTGATTGACAAGCTCAACCGTATGTGATTACTATTTGCACCCAAAAAATATTTGGGATGAATATAGTAAAAAGAGGCAGGGTGACTAATTGGGTAATGAGGACCAGTGAGAAAAAGGGACATTGAGAGGGGGAATGAAAGAGACCGAGGGTTAGTTTAGGGAGGTTAGTAAAGGGTAGTGGGAGTATTAGTAAGAATTGGGATGAGCAAGATGAATTATTAGATTTGAATTATTAAATTAGTAAGTATTAGTCAGTGGGAGAATGTAAGGAAGTAGGTGGGTATGAAGGGTATTTTAAAGGGAAGGTAGAATATGAATAATCAAGACAGTAGTATTTGAGTGGTCAATGAAACACTGTTAATTATCTGCATCTCTTTTTGATTCTCTTTCTGTATCTGTATCTGTATCTATATCTATATCTATATCTATATCTATATCTATATCTATATCTATATCTATATCTATATCTATATCTATATCTATATCTATATCTATATCTATATCTATATCTATATCTATATCTATATCTATATCTATATCTATATCTATATCTATATCTATATCTATATCTATATCTATGTATGTTTTTCTTTCTATATTTCCATCTATACCAGTACCCGGAACCCACTATATTCCGTGGATGTTCATTCGATAACCATACCCTTCATCCACCTTCCAGATCTCACTCATAATGAGTAAAGGTTTGAACATTATTTCTTTACAATCCATCAACCTTCCACTCAATATGTATGTTCACCCATTAAATTAAAGATATAATTTGTTCACTCGCTCATATAACTCCATATATAATGCTGCCCATTGTGTTATCTATTCATATATGTTCACCCACTCGCTCAGTTCCTTCCATATAATGTAAGTTCACTCACTTCACTCGTAAAGTTCGTTCAGATATCTCTTTATTCCATAATCTTTTTTACACATGCTCCGCTTCATAAGACACCTTTCAACACCACGCATCGCATTTGTCTTTGACATCGACGGGGTTCTCCTCCGTGGAAGCAAACCCATCCCACGCGCAAAACAAGCACTTCAATTGCTCAACAACAACGCAATTCCCTTTGTTTTCATGACCAATGGTGGAGGTGTTACCGAAGAGGACCGTGTCAAATTCCTCAGCAAACAGTTGGAAATCCCCTTCAGCCCTCTTCAGATCGTCCAGAGCCACACGCCCATGAAAGCCTTGGCTCAACAACAAACCTATGAACGCGTTTTGGTGGTAGGTGGAGATGGTGATAACGCCCGCAAATGTGCCTTAGAGTACGGCTTTAAAGACGTGGTTACTCCAATTGACCTCGTCAAACACAACAGAGCCATTTCCCCTCACCACCGCTATCTGGAACAGGACCTTGATACAATTGCACGCGATCTTGACCCTTCAAAGCCAATCGATGCTGTTCTTGTCTTTAACGATCCGCGCGACATGGGGACCGACATCCAGGTTGTTCTGGACATCTTGAACTCGGATAAGGGTCGGATCGGCACCAAGAGAGACGTTAGATTCCTTCGTAACAAGGAGGAGCCTTCGGTTCCAATCATTTTCAGTAATAATGACTTCATCTGGGCAAATGACTACCCACTTCCTCGGTTTGGTCAAGGTGCCTTCCGCATTACCCTCGAGGGTTTATACCGTGAAACCAACGGATTGGGACGTTCTCGTAACTTGGTTCTGACCATCATGGGCAAGCCATTCAAGCTCCAGTACGATTTTGCGCACCATGTGTTGATTGACTGGGTGCAAAAGTTGCGTGTGGGCGACTTGCACGGCAAGCAGGTCTTGCCTCCGTTGGGCGAGGCTCCTAAAAGCTCTCCTTTTGACAAGATCTACATGGTTGGTGACAATCCTGAGTCGGACATTAAGGGTGCGAACGACCACGGGTGGGAGAGCGTGTTGTTGCGAACGGGGGTGTTTCGCGACAAGGACTGGGATCTGATTGTAGCAAAGCCTACGACGGGAGTTTATGATGATGTCTACGATGCTGTGAGCAAGATTATAGGAAGAGAATGAGGCGTAGAGGAGTGTTGACGAGGGACGGTTACTGTGAGGCGAATGGTTATGATGTATGTTCCACAGATGGCTGTACTATTAGGCGAATGGTTACGTTCCACAGATGGCTACTGTGAGGCGAATGGTTAAAATTGTACGTTCCACAGATGACTACTATGAGGCGATTGGCTAAAATTGTACGTTCCACGTTGGTGAAGAATACGATAACCAAACAGTCAATTTCTGTTTCTGTGTGAGGTTCACGAGTGCTTGGATAGTACACAATAGAGGAATTCCAGCGTTGACGAATAATACTTAGTGTAGAGTGTTGTAATTTGATAAAACGTTATGTACAACGAAATGATGTGATTTGATGAAACGTAAAAGTAAGTTCGAGTAAATGATATAGTAATTGATGGAACGATACAGTTTGAAGGGGTACAATAATTAGATGAAACGATATAGTAAACTTGATAAAAAGGGTGTAGTTAGTGTTCGTGTTTAAAAAACCTTCAGTAAGTTTGTGGTGCACAATAAGTGGATTTAGAGACTGAAACTGGTACATAAATGGAATTAGAAAGACTGAAACTGGTACATAAGTGAATTTAATTATAGACAACATTGGAAGCATATGGTCAATCCGACTGCAAGTATAAGCGAAATTAAGAATTGGGGGAGGTGGCGTAAAAGGAGGTTGAAAAGGAACAATTGCAGTAAGAGTTAGATGAAAAGGAGATGGGGAGTGAAAGAATGAAACGGAGATAAAGGAATGTGACAACATGTGTGGAAAAATGAACGGGATACAAAACAGAAAATGGACAGAAGGAACGGAAGTAACAAAAAAAGAATGGAAATCAATGGACACAAAGCAAGTGACAAATTGAGAAAGGAAGGTGAATAGAAACAATGAAGATGACAAAATGAGAAAGGAAGGTGAATAGAAACAATAGAGGTGACAAAAAGAAAATGGAAGGTGAACAGAAACAATGGAAGGGACAAAACTCTTACAAGAGAGAAGGACGAAGAGCACAAAACACAAAGAAGGGGAGTAGCAAATAGGAATGGAAGTCGAATAGAAGTACGAGAAGTACAAAATCAAGAGCGAACAGAAAGTACGAAAAATCCAAAATGAGTAAAGAAAGTAAATGGAAAGTGGCAAAAGGGAATGAAGGCGGGTCTGGATAAGAAAATGAAATCAATAAAAGCCGAATACAATAACCGCAAGTAGCACAATGAATCGAAGGCGTACTATATTATAGACAAGACAAAATGGATGTGCGGATTTAGGTACACAATGCTTCAGCAGAACAATTCGGTAAACTATCTTGGCATACTCATTTTCTTCCATGGGGTTCTTGTCACTTCGTGTATGTACGATAGATAAAGAACAATCCTCTTACCGATTTCATCTCACTTCTCCCGCATTCAAGATTCTCGTATTCTTAACTAGTTCTAGAACTTCTTTACACATGGTTTCCTCTGTTTTATCCTTCTCCCCACTTCGTATCACCTTAGTTCCGTTCTGTGCGTCAACGGCTTCCCCTTCAGGCTCCATATTCTTACTTGCTCACATGCTTCATCTTAGCAAAATTATTTCAAGTGTTATGGTCCCTTGCGTTGAATCTGCTGACCAACAACCATTTGCGGCAAAATCCTTCTGCTGTAACCCACCTCTCGTCCATGTAGGCAGTCTTTGCCCCCAAGAAGCTCACCTTGCGCTGAGACAATGCAGTTGGCCCCCTCGCTTATAGGACCCTCAGTCTAAACACGATACAAAATCATGCGCCCTGCTGAAAAATTTTCAAGACGGCTACATGGATATTTTTGTATCACATACGCAACAAGTACCAGTGGAACAGAACCTAGTCCCGCCTAATCTCACAAGACATCTGGGCGACTTTCCACCTTAGAGAATCTCTACAGAACAGATGGAACCTCTAATTCGAGCTGTAGCTATTTTGAACTCTTTGCGCAAACAGAAGAAACTTTACCAGACATACAAGAAGCCAAGCAACAACTGGTACGCCTGAATCAAGGCGCTTTCTCCCTTGCGCGAAGATTATATTGTTAGTAAAAAACAAACTTTGCTAAGCATATGCGGCTAAATGGCCCTGGAATGAATCTTGCTTGAGGCGATGTAGCCTAGAAAAAAACACCACATACTGCAAAAGGAGCACTGAAGACGAGGTGACCATATTGCAGCAAGAATGCAACATGATAAGGTACACATACTATGTTCCCATAACCTTCACTGTTTCAGTGTTTAGTAAAGATTTTCCATTTGGGTGAAAAAATATCTAACCAACCAGAAAAGACCAATGGCTGGGTCTGCATTGTTCAAGCAGATAAGAGGCTCCCCGGTTTCCTTATTTTAAGATATTCCGAGTAAAGCTTAATTTTAATTTGTTCCAGATTCCATAGAATACTTACCTAGACCCCTCTTGTCGAATATCCTTGCCCAATAAAAACACCTCGTATTGTCATGTGCCTTTGACCTTGTTCTAGCGAGTTCGGCAATCCCTATGACGTCTTAACATCTTAGTGGCACCTTCGACTACTTCATGTCTAATTTCTAGAATATTTTCTAGAGCCCCGATCTTCGTTTCTAACTTTGTGTAAATGCCTGCACACGTAACCCTCAAAATATGCGCTTTGAAACAAAGCTCAATGCCTGACCAGATAATCGGGCTCACTGAACTAGCGTAACGGATGCGAGCTTCCGAGGATCAAAAAACCTTTACCTCATTTCCCGCCCACAACACCACGCAATTCCTCGGTACCCTGACAATGGTGGATATGGGAAATAAGTCAAATTGGGAATTACAGTAAATGAATACTATAGCGGTTAACTTAGTCAATCCACTTCATTCAAGTAGTCAACTCTCCTTAGTCAATCCACTTCAGCCAAGAGTCAATCCACTCCAGCCAAGTTAAATGTTTATACATTATTCCACTTTTCAACTTTTTGTTGCAAAGATTTCTCACATTACAATTGATTGGTGTTATAAGTCTAAATTACAGTTGATCTTAAGTTTAAACTAGTTGATTACCCTCAGTCTTACAATTGATTGACCCTTAAAGTCACCACAACCCATGAGTTGTAACATGACAATTGAGTATACGTACAGTTCGGTTCCTGACCTACAGTTGATTTGAACCTACACTTTCACACTTCAATCGATTGAGTTCCTAAACTATACTAACATATTAACCATCAATCAAGCAATCCATTACTTACATTTTCTCTTGTTTCATCTATTATTAATCCTAATGCCTGATCATCTGGACAGGATACATGGGATATCCACCATTCATCACCACGGGCACAGGCATGTTCCCAGCGCCAGCGCTAGGATTTTGTACTTGCAACATGGGGTTCGTCTTAAGCAAACTTTCATTGAGCAAGTGCTTCTTGATGCTAATACGACGGCCGTTTTTCCCCTTGCAAACCTTGTTGTTCAACACCTCCTCCGCAGCCAATGCGGCACCTTTGCGTTTCACCAATTTGGCGTGAAAAAGACCACATGCGTTACATAATGTACGTACACCATTGGGGCCACGCCTCCATTCTGGTGTTTCTGTTGTTCCACATCTGTGGCACTTGTTGATAGGCTTGTTTATCACTTCTGGTACAACGTACTGGTGATGGACTGGGTATGGAGGGATCATTCCCTGCTGGTGGTGAAAACCTTGTGGGGGAGCTATGGGTCCCTGTGGCTGCTGAGGTTGCATAGGGGCCAGTGCTTGGCCCGAATAGTATACTGGTTGAGGATAGTAGGAGCTTGGTGGGTACATCTGTCCAGGATACAGCTGTTGGTAGTACTGATGATGCATGCTGGGACTCAGCTGCGACGAAGCCGCAGGTGGTGTGGGAATCTGGTAAGCTTCAATCTGCTGTTGTTGCTGCAGTGATTGTTGTGGTTGTGGTTGGGGCTGCGGTTGTTGTTCAGGAACCTGAGGGGTAAAGGGCTTTGCAATCGATGGCAACGCCCCAGGCGAGTAAACAGCCTGCTTAAGGTGACCCAATGTGGGCAATGGACCTCTGGGCAGATTGTTTTTGTCGCTGGTTGGCAGATGAGCTTGTTGGGTCAACTCACTGATAGAAGGAAGCCGCACACTCAGGGTTGAAGGAGCATTGACGGCAGGCAACGCGACACTATCCAAGGGCATGGTTGAGACTGATTATATGCGGGCAAATACTGATGCGTCTAGCAATTCCTCAGGTGTTGTGTGAGGTTAAGATCTGCTCGATCAAAGAACGGTTGAACTCTGGGATCAAAAGCACTGCGCGCGGGTCCTTCTTTATATACGCCTGTGTATTTAAGCTTTCAAATGTCTTGATATTGGGTTTCTTTTTTGGCAAGAGCTTCACCCGCCAAGCGTCGCAAAAAAATATCTGTTGTGTCATCTTAATCTCTACTGCTAACTTTGATAGATGCAGAAAGACTACTATTTTTACACACTGAAAAATTAAAATATTGGGTTGTGGCATACATACGAACCACAAACTTTATACCAAATCGAGCTTGGGGTGTTGAAAAATATCTTGAAGGCGGCTCACAAAAGATCTTCTTTGTGCCGATCGTACGTGACGATATGGCCTGAAGACATGGGGCAGTAGACTCAGTGAGTCGACAGAAGTGACAGTACAAAAGTGCAGAAAACAAACATGTTTCGGAACAGCTGGGTCCCACGCCAGGTGAGATCATGGGTGAAACTGCGGGTAGATTAGCGGGTGAGCAGCAGGATGGAATATTGCGTGGTATCAAGGGCTGGGAGGTGCCGAGTGCTTACTGCAGTGTTCCCCATGTGAACAGTTGGAATGAGACAATGAAAGTGGGACCATTCAAGGCGATTCAATCCTTTGCTTTTGTGGCTTGGACCCCGTTTTCTACTTCATGCCGAGGGTTCCATCTGGAACTTTTGTGGTCCAAAAATAATTGACATGCTGTGAACAATGCGGCACAGTAATTGCATAGCGCATAAAAAATATCCGCTATGCAAGTTACTGTTTAGTTGTGATTCCATGAATCAGGCGATATGGTTACAAGCACCTCCATATCGGCCTAATTGAGGATCGCCCGAAAAACTTGCATTGGGGAAGTCACTCCCTCTAAATCTTTCCCACTTGATACTTTGCCAATGTGCAGCTACGAGAGTTAGCAGTGGACGTAACACCAGAGACGAGCTGCTCTTACTTTCGGTGTTTTTCTAATTTTTCCTTGTCCGTAATAGTCGTGGTGAGCTTGTTCGAGTAGCCATTTAACACCCCCAACCCTGGTGGTTTACGGTACTACGGCAGGTTCCCATTCTGCTCAGTCGCACGTTATAAGCGCCGCAAGTTCAGTTTTCTTCCACGCCTAACCTTTTTGAAGACCCGAGCTACCACAAACAACCATGTCAACACAGCAAAGAGTGTGGTGCTCACTTGCATTTGTTGTTCGCCTCATCTTTGGGTTCATTGCAACAAGTAGTTTCGCAAGATAGCCGAGACCTGCTATGTTTGACGGGGCCATATTTTTAGGCACACGTATCGCTTTGATCTAGTACTGGTTGTTTGAATGCAGGAGTTTCTATGTTTTGATCCCTGCCCGGCGCAAATATCGCCTACGTGGATGTCAAATTAAGCCACAAGCGCAATTTGTACATTTCAGAAATCTTGCAGGAGCTACGAGGATCACTCATCTGAGATTAAGAATATGAAAACTTGGCATAGTTTGCTTTTAGAAGAATCTGCATGAAAATGCCCATTTAACGCCGTCTGCTACCTAGGTAAGGTTTCGAGATGTTTCAGATTCTTGGTGCATCCTAAGTTACTTGTGTTAACTCGAGAATGGTTTCTTGGGGCGTAAGATGTTGCGCAGTTCTAAACGATCGCCTGGTACGCCCACATGAATCTGTAACAGCTTGCGCAGAAAACTAATGCTGTGGAATCGCCTTGCCCTAGTGTTTGTGAACTCCTACAAAATGTGCACGCACTATATAGTACAAAAGTGACCCCTTCATCAAGATTAGCTCCTTAACGTACACCATACTTTACGATCGGTTGAAACGTTACCTCAAAAGTGCTTAGTGCGAAGCATAAATCGCCAGGGACGATACAAAATTATAAACGGGACGAAGCCTCAAAATGTGAGCCCTGTTATCGCTATGAGAATTTACACGACACCAAAACAACTGCAAATATTCGCACTCGACAACCGAGAGGTTATACTGGGCTCTTGTTTGCAGGGAATCACAAATTCTCAAATTCACATAGCCCGTCTGTTACTGTCCAGATTTCAACACTGCTAAGTCTCAAGGCGCTGCTTGCCACGGCACTCGTGTACGCACTTCTTTCATTTATGGGGTGGCAGCACTCGTATCTGCTTCTGTTCAGCACCCCCCCACAAGTATTACAACGGTTTCGTAGAGCGGATGGGGTTCCCGACACTCACTGTCTTTTTCTCCAGTACTTCAGAAGAATCTAAGGGAAAATCTAGTCAATATTTTTTGACAAGTTCGGTACACTATTGTATGACGGCCTATAAAACTTTGCTTTCCATGCCCGGTAAAAAAAAAAACAATACACTCGCTTTTCTATTCCCCGTCCAACGCGTCCGTTGATGGCACGAAGGTTTCATTGACTGGCAAAGTATGACGGTTTAAGCTTGAACTTCTTAATAGGACGTATGCAGTATGACTATAGTTTAACCTAAAAATAGAGCAGGGAAACCAGGTTGCAATACCTTTGGTTGGGGCTTATCTAAGTATGTTTCGGAGTGAATGGGGTAACTGCGAAAGAGAGTCAGCTCAGAGTACTGTGGCACACGGCATCATAGGCCATGTGAAGTAACCTTTTCGAGGTATGTGGGTTGGATTTCGAAATCAGCTCTGTGTAAAGTTTTGAGGTTACAAAACGTCCCGAAGAGCAAGAGCTGCTTCTAAACATAATATTCTCATCTCATCTTACTTTACCCATATCTTATCGTGCATTCATCATCAACATTTCGCCAGATGTATGAACAGCGCATGTTCTCAAGGCAAGTTAGACCGAGTAAAAATATTTTATTGGTTATGATATGCTCAAAGTTTAATAGCACTCACCCACTAATTATTGCAAGAGCTACTGATTTCAAAACAGCCTTTAATTTGAACAAACGAAAAGTAATTACAACAGCTAGGACTTTTCTGAACTATTATCGAACGATATACTCCAATTGACCACGTGACGGATTCCAAAGGCGTTGATAATAGATCGAAGAATTCATGCATCCTGCAGCCGTTAGCGAGACAAAATTCGTCAGCTATGCAGAATGTTCTCTGTACAGGATATTTTGGGGAGAAAAGGATCCTTAATTTCAAAACTGCGTCCGAAAAATATTACAAAGAGATTTTGTCACACGCTCCGTGCCAAGGAGATCTTGGATTTCGAGCTAAGCATTAATCTACGCAATGGTAAGCACACCATGCAACCTTAATCAGCCCAAAGACTTCGTATTATTGTTTCTGGGTCCGTTGACCCAATGTAAACTATAAGTAAAATCCTCGCCCCCCCCCCCCCACTTTTTTCGTTTAATGTTTTGTATTTTCTGTGAAAAGTCTGGAAGGCCTTTTTGACATGACCCCAATACGAGAGTAGCATCTCGTGTCAGTAAAAATAATTTTTGAGTCAGGCCATTTGTTAAGAGCACTTTGAAACTGTCTTTTGAGTTATCTGCTACATTTTGAGCGCTTTTGAATCGTACCTGCTCCCATTGCGCATTTCGCATAAGAGGTCTGTATGGTGTGAAAAGACAGGATAGGATAACTAATGAATTAAAACATTAAAAGTATCAGTTTATATGTTGTCAAGCGTATTTAAAACTTCAAGATACAAAATTGTGACAACAGGAGTATAAACTTTATCCTCAGCTTTAGTAATTTAATCCAAAGTGATATTACGTTTTTTATATACTTTATTAGGAAATAGAAGTGGAAACGCTAAAATCAATCTATACATGTAAATTTTGTAGGTAATTGGGGCTAAGCTAGTATTTGTTTTAACTTGATGTGTTTGGTTATTCTACGCTTTCAGACATCAAAATTGCCGGTGTAGTATAGTGGTCAGTACACAACTTTGTGGCAGTTGAAACCCAAGTTCGATTCCTGGCACCGGCATTCTTTTTTTAAAAAAAATCATTAAGCGGACTCCTCTCGACATCAAGACCCTAGGTTCCGTGAATTCCCGGCATTTTCTGCAGAAGTATGACATCCGAATAAACCAGTTAGTCGTACAGCTTCTCTGCTCAAATTTACCCCCCCTGTGATTCCATGCGTGTTCTTAGCGCAGAAGAATGTTCGCTTGCCTATGAAACGGCTAACAATAGAGGTGTGGAACGTGTAATGGTTAGTGTTCGTCGACCTGCCGGTAAACCGAAGTCGAAAATTCACATGGCCACACTTCTTTAACCAATTTTGTTAAGAATACCTTTTTCCTAGTTGGGTTGAAATTTGTTGGTATTGTGGCCAGATATAGATGTTTGGGTCTCACGAGGACTTAAAGGGCCAATCGTAGCGGTCAGTCATATAGAATACGGAATTATGGACTAATTAGGCAAGAGTATATGAAAAGGTTCTTATCTTGATGAGCATGTGACCAAAAAAAAATCTTGTGAACGATCCAACTCTGAAGAATAGATCCTCGAAAAAGACCCATCAACAGGCGTATTCACAGGGTTTTTCTAGCTCACGTAGTATTGTATAAAGGTCCCTATCTCTTGACGTATCTCCTAGTGTTTTTCATACTTGGTACAGGCGCGAAAATGATAGAGTGATGATTATATTTAGGACTCGACTTTGAAAATTTCCTATAGGGGAAAAGAATGAGGGCGACACGGAAGGAAGACAAATGACGTTTCAGAAGAAAACAAGAGAGATACTCCAATCTGTGACTACAGAGTTCACATGAGCGGGTAGCATTTGTAATCTGGGGAAAAATATAATCAAGTACTAACTCGTGCGAAACGTAGGTTTGCTGGCGGTTGAAGAAGTAACATTAACTACTTGTAAAAGTAAGTTTCATTAAGATTCCGCTCTCTATTCACGTATCTCAGCCATTTTCTATTTTAAACAGGCTCAATAACTGTCAACAGGTTCACGCTAGGTTTCCTTTTAAGGAAATTTTGAATCTTCCTAATTTGACATTTTTTGCACCCACAATAAGCGAGAAAGATTTCTGATGGGAAAGTTGACTGCAGATTAGATAACATTCGAGGTACGACCCTTAGGTGTCATATCTTGCATATCCTGATCGGGTTGTATTCATGCACCTTACGGACATAGGAAACTTTATAAATAACGGTGCTGTTCCCACCAGTTATTGAACAGTAGGTTACCATGATATTAGGGCTCATCCCATTTCTTCTCTTCGTTTGCCTTTCACCATTCACGGCAGCAGCACCGATTCGTCCTGCAAACATCACTAATCCTGATGTCGACCCCTTTTACCAGCCACCTGCTGGTTTCGAGAAAACCACTCCTGGTACAATTCTCAGAAAAAGAGAAGCACCTTACGGTTTGAGATCCGTCATCTTTCCTGTGCAGGTGAAAAACAACTGGCAGCTTCTTGTTAGAACGAATGACTTGAGTGGGAACCCTATTGCAACCGTCGCCACGATTATCGAACCATACAACTCAGACCCATCCAAGTTGGTGAGTTTCCAGGTTGCTGAAGACGCACCATCTAAAAACTGCGCTCCTTCATTTGCATTGACTCTTGCCTCACCAATCGCTTCCACTTTAGTCACTCAAGCAGAAATGCTCGTCATGGAAAACTTCTTAAACAGAGGCTACTTTATTGTATCACCTGATCACGAAGGCCCGGATGCTGCATTTACCGTTGGAAAATTGGCAGGACACTGTGTTTTGGATAGTATTACGGCAGCTTTGAACTCCCAGGACATCACTGGAATAGACCCTAATGCAAAGACTGTCATGTTTGGTTACTCAGGTGGATCTTTAGCATCCGGATGGGCTGCATCACTCCAAGGAACATATGCACCTCACTTAAATAAATCCTTAATTGGAGCAGCTCTTGGTGGATTTGTGCCAAACATTAGTGCAGTTACAGAGAGAATTGACGGAGGATTGTTTGCTGGTATCAGTAACTCTGGGTTGATTGGTGTTGCTAACGCATATCCTGGAATCCGTAAGATTTTGGACCAACAATTGAATGTGAGGGAGAACAGGGAAGATTTCAACTGGGGTGCCTCTGAGTGTCTTGTGCCAAATGTTGTCAAGTTCATTGGTAGACGCTTTTTCAGTGGAGCTGACCGTATGTTCAAGGATGGTTACAACCTTTTCAAGATTCCTGAAGTTCAAAAGGTTGTGACTGAAAATACTTTGGCTATTCCTGAAAACCCTCACATTCCACAAATCCCACTTTACTTGTTCCATTCTGAGAATGACGAAGTCGCTCCATTCCGTGAGGCACAGAGAGTTTATGACACTTGGTGCTCACAAGGTATTAAGTCTTTTGAATTTAATGCCGACATCTTTAATGAACACATTTCGGAATATGTGACCGGTGCACCTGGCGCTATTGATTGGATTTCGGGACTTTTCGATGGAAATGGTACAGTTCAAGGCTGTAAGAAAATCACCCGTTTTACCAATCTTGAAGCTGGCTTCAAAACGTTTGGAAATTTGCTCCTGGTTGCAGGTTACAGTTTCTTGCAAGAACCAATGGGTGCAATCGGAGCTAAGGTGAAGATGGTTGTTGAAGAAGATAATTGATACCAGGAGAAGATAGAAATACAAGGATCATTTTGAATATCTTGAGGTGTGACTCGCACAGCTCATAGTATAGATTTGCTTTGTTTAAGAAGGACCTCTTGTATATTTTTATAAAAATAGTACGACAAATTATCTTGTACTTACAGTCATACTAATAGTATCTTCTTGACCTCCGGTCCTTTTTAAGGGCGATATGGTACTTTTAGATGAGAAACTTGAATATTGTACTCAGTGCGCGTGTGAATCCTGCTTCTAAATGTTTGTACTCCAAATCTTTCGACAAATAATAAGAATTCTACCGAAGTAAAATTTCAACGTACTTTCTAGAATTTTGGCTAAATTTCTGGCAATAGTAGTCAAATGCTCAATTGGTATAGTAATAGCTTGTTAAGAGGTTACTGATCTTACATAATATAGTAGATCTGTAAAGAAGACGTTCTCGGTGGATATCTCCTAGTGGTGATCGAATTTCCCCTTTTACAAGTTCCGCTGTCCGGTAATTTTGTTGCACGATCATACGTGGCATAACAGTCTGTTATCGCCTCGCATTCCCGACAGCTTCCGGACAAACCGTGGAAATCTCCTTCTTGCCACTATTGTTCGTCATTGAACGTCAATCAGTTACTTAGAGCTAACTGGTTAAGGATGTGTATACATCTCTCAGAATATAAGGATATTATCATTCTCTCCTATCATTCTTTCCTTCCTCATCTGGTAATTCCCTCTTTTGTAATCAACAAGCTGTGGTTACATAATGGATTATATAATCCATATAATCCATAAAGTTCAACATACTTCTATCTCTCTTCCTAATGTTGTTTACGTGTATTACAGGAAGAAAAATTTCTACTCACATGAGCATAGGTTTACCATGCTAGTATCAAATTAAAACCACCCTCTACAAACAATGCATTCTTCCTCCTATTCAGAACTCGATCCCCGTTCCCCCGGGCATATGCTTGATAAAAGATTGTATTTAGGTGGCTGGTTTCTATTTATATAAATGTTTTTATGGTCAACAAGTTCGCCGGTGTAGTATAGTGGTCAGTACACAACTTTGTGGCAGTTGAAACCCAAGTTCGATTCCTGGCACCGGCATCTTTTTTAAATATATTAAATGGTTCTACAAGCTCCTTATTTTTGTAGACAGGGTAGTTGATAAAGTATCAACACGTCTTCTTGTATGCTTACTTCATTAGTTTTATGCTATTGCAACTTCCTTTGCAAATGAAGTTTAAGCCTAAAGATATTCACTCTTAGTGAAAAAAAAGGCCAAGCACTGTCGTACGGCTGCTGAGGTACACTGCGTCAGTACCTGCAGTTCCTGCAGATTTTGCACCCCATCATAGAACGTGCTGACCGTAAGGATCTTCGAGGAGGAAATTGGGAGCCAAAAGCTACCTATTCCGTCCTCTTACCATGCACATGAAGGTCTCACACCCGTCTAAAGACCTTCATGTGCATGGCAAACACCCCAAGACGGCTGACAGTAAAACTATCAGCCATCTCATGTAAGGCACTTCTTTCTAATTGTGGAAAGAAGTGCCTTACGTTTTGTGTGGAGATTCACTCCATTGTAGCATCAAAATTGAAGGGAAGCCCCCAAAACGTGCCACTGGAGTGAGAATTTCCACTCATGATTCTATGTAAGATATAAACTTCTATATATGCAGCTGTTTTATCGTTTCTTCCAACGCAACAGAAGTTTGTTAAAGCAGTCAAATTCTGACTATCCTAGCAAGCTTCACGGACACCCACAGGAGTAACACCTTAAGCGCATTGGAAAAGACGAAGTTAGTAAATCAAATAAAAATGTATACATACCCGGGTTTGCAAGAATGCAAAAAGTTCCATGAGATAGAACTCATTTCCAAAAATCTAAATAAAGTTAGTGTTTCGAACGGATACGTGCTTGGAGTCTTGAATCTCAAAGCTCTTGACTATAAATAGCTGTTTTCGAATGAATACGTAGTTGGGTGCTTGAATCTCAAAACTCTTGAGTGTAACTAGCTATTCGGTTAGTGGTAGCAAAATACATACTTCTTAAAGCTCTCATTCAAGCTTAATCCCAAAGGATATCTATCTCTCATCAAATTCGTTAGGTCACCAAGCTCAATCTAAGATCTCGCTCTGTCTAGATCAAGTTAGTAAATCACCTCAACGCCGACGTCCCCAGAAAGCTTTCGTAGCTTTCTTCCCTATCATATCCACTAAGTCACCAAGCTCAATCAACTAAGATCTCGCTTTATCTAGATCAAGTTAGTAATTCACCTCAACACCGACGTCCCCAGAAAGCTTTCGTAGCCCTCTTCCCTTATAATAGATTCTCAACGGAGAAATGAGTTCCCTGTAACCTAAAAAAGTGTCAGTATATCACACAGCTCGAATTGTTTGTCAAAATAACACTCTCCAAAAAGTGCACTTTGTGCACACTTCTTTTTTCGCAGCCATTTTCATGACTATTTAGGTTGGCAACTTGCCCAGCTTAACACCTAAACAGCAGCCAGCTTTTGCACTTCTTTCCTGTACAAAAAACCATTAAGCAACTCCAACAGCACATCTAAGATATACTGCTTATAAAACAGCTCGCAACTCGCATCATCCAGCCCAAACACTGGTGATGCACGCCTCCTCCCATGTACACAGCTTAGAACGAAGAAATACTCACCACGGCCAACCAGATCCACCTACTTCATGTTGCACTAAATCAATATGCTCCACACCCACACATAAATGTGTGGTGGGCGATGTGTGGTAAGCCTTTAACGAGCTAAAGTCCACCTTGCGGGGCGAGCAAGGGAACCAGCATGTGATATAGATACAACAGAAGCTTGTAGACCCTGACTTCGTGACGAATAAGTTCCATCCTAAAACCGGTACTTTGGATTCGATTCGACTGGTTGCACGCATTCTTAGTGATGACTGACCGCACCCACTCCCTAACAGCAGTCTCAACGATCAGAGCAGATATAGCTAAGCTATATCAATCCGAGCCAACAGTTCCCATTACCGCAGTAATAGTACTGTGGGGGTGAACCCTCGTCAAAACTATCATATGCCACTAGTGAAGCTGGGCAAACAGCGGTAAAGTAGAAACAGCGAGCTGAATCCACCAACCGTGGTATCTGAGTCCCGGGTAGGTCAGGCTCAGCAAGAAGCGCAGCGACTAACGAAAAAGATTAAAAATCCTGGTCACAAAAAAGAATGGTAGCGCAGAGAGGAGGCGAATTGACAAGCACGAATAGTGTAAAGCACAAGAAGGAATGAGACACTTGGGATATCAAACATACGTCCGTATCTATATTGTTGAATATATATTGATCGTTGGGTAAAATTGTTGACTTGTATTCGATTTTATTTGCAACCATAAATAAGAATCTTACGTTGTAAGATACTATCCATATATATGAGACTAAAGAAGCCTACAAGGCATATAATTTAATCTATTTTTGAAACCACTCTTATAAAAAGGAAGTAAAGCTTAAGTTATATAACGAGGAATTGGGTATACTCTCGCTGAAACAAGGAAAAACAAGGAAATAGTTGCAATCGGGATTGGTTGACTCCTTTCAGTAGTGATAAGCATTGGACATAACGTTGAAGGGTTTAGTATGTGAATAAAGAACGGCTTTCCTTGTATCGACGTCATAAAGGTTGAGTTAGTGGATGAGTGAGTGAGCCATCGTTCTTGTTGAGTAGATCGTAGTTTTCTTTTTTTGCAGCCAAGAATTCAAAAACTAATTTTACATTCAGCACTAAAGCAGGTAAGAAGGGACACACAAAGGGCTAATGATACTAGAAACTTACACTAGTAAACTGAAACCAAGCAATAGAAAAAAATGAAATATTGAAAGCTAGAGGATAGGAAAAGGAGAATGGAAATAAACACGAAAATAAATGAAAAATGAATCTTTAAACCGACAATTTATAGAGTGCAATATTGTCATCTAAGACCAACATATGTGGTGATTATTTGTGTCAATTACAACGGCTAAAAACCGAATCATTTTTGCTTATCTACTTCAAAAAAACTGTGAGTGATTGAGTACACTTTTACCTTGTTTCCTATGAACGCTATAAACAGAGAGGATTTATATAATGTTCGAATTTGCCAGCTATATTCTTCCGCAAATTGTTGAAAATAATAGCTTCAATTAAGCTGACAATTTAAGAGGAAGGGAATTAGAACTACAGATAGATGACTCTCAAAATTTTGGGTTTTCTGTGCCTAAAAGTGAGGATGTGTTTCACAATATCAGCGAATAATGTAGTGTTCAGTTAAAAAACGGCCAAGGGCCAAACACTAGTTGTATATAGAAATATATACTTGAGAATGGGGCAATTATTCAATATATGTACTGAAGTATAACCAAATACTTCATTAAAGGCCCAACAGAAACATTATTTTGATTCATGAAAAGTTGATCATTGTAAACGATTGGAAAAGCACTTTTCTCTCATTATAACTTGAAAATTTCTGCTATATTAGTTGATCGGGACGTTCATTTGTTCTTACCACGACTGTTTTCGAAGGTGTTTTTACATGAGTCATCATAGAACTCTTAGAATACTTTTTAAAGGTGGTAGTAATTTTGGGTTTAAGCCTGGTTCCACCAAAACTCCCGGTAGTATAGCGTAAGTAACTTTACCCCAGTATTTTAAGTCCAGTTATCAGTCTAAGTTAAGTATAGTGGGTCTATGTGTATTCCTGATAGAAGCTTAGGTAAGAATGCCTCTGTAGATCTCTCGATAATCTATATAACTGAGCTTTCACACCCGCTATTTATACTTGGCTATAGCA